>JBBPBR010000038.1:0-14581 GCA_037974775.1 Cicer pinnatifidum
CCCTAGGCTTATTCTTGTCCAATTAGGGTTTTTAACCAATCTTGTGCATCCAATAAGTTCATTTGTGTCATTGGATTAACATTTAGGTCATTTTTGTCCTCCCTAGGCATATTCTTGTCCAATTAGGGTTTTTAACCAATCTTGTGCATCCAATAGGTGTGTTTGTGTCATTGGATGATCAATTAGGTCATATTCGTCCTCCCTAGGCTTATTCTTGTCCAATTAGGGTTTTTAACCAATCTTGTGCATCCAATAACTTTGTTTGTGTCATTGAATTAATATTTAGGTCATTTTCGTCCTCCCTAGGCATATTCTTGTTCAATTACTGTTTTTAACCAATCTTGTGCATCCAATAGGTGTGTTTGTGTCATTTGATGATCAATTAGGTCATTTTCGTCCTCCCTAGGCTTATTCTAGTCCAATTAGGGTTTTTAACCAATCTTGTGCATCCAATAAGTTTGTTTGTTTCATTGAATTAATATTTAGGTCATTTTCGTCCTCCCTCGGCATATTCTTGTCCAATTACGGTTTTTAACCAATCTTGTTCATCCAATAGGTGTGTTTGTGTCATTGGATGATCAATTAGGTCATTTTCGTCCTCCCTATGCTTATTCTTGTCCAATTAGGGTTTTTAACCAATCTTGTGCATCCAATAAGTTGAGTTGTTTCATTGGATTAACATTTAGGTCATTTTCGTCCTCCCTAGGCTTATTCTTGTCCAATTAGGGTTTTTAACCAATCTTGTGCATCCAATAAGTTCATTTGTGTCATTGGATTAACATTTAGGTCATCTTCGTCCTCCCTAGGCATATTCTTGTCCAATTAGGGTTTTTAACCAATCTTTTATTATCCAATAGGTGTGTTTGTGTCATTGGATGATCGAATTATGTCATTTTCGTCCTCCCTAGGCATATTCTTGTCCAATTAGGGTTTTTAACCAATCTTGTGCATCTAATAGGTGTGTTTGTGCCATTGGATGATCAATTAGGTCATTTTCGTCCTCACTAGGCTTATTATTGTCCAATTAGGGTTTTTAACCAATCTTGTGCATCCAATAGGTGTGTTTGTGTCATTGAATTAATATTTAGGTCATTTTCGTCCTCCCTAGGCATATTCTTGTCCAATTAGGGTTTTTAACCAATCTTGTGCATCCAATAGGTGTGTTTGTGTCATTTGATGATATATTAGGTCATTTTCGTCCTCCCTAGACTTATTCTTGTCCTATTAGGGTTTTTAAGCAATCTTGTGCCTCCAATAAGTTTGTTTGTTTCATTGAATTAATATTTAGGTCATTTTCGTCCTCCCTAGGCATATTCTTGTCCAATTAGGGTTTTTAACCAATCTTGTGCATCCAATAGGTGTGTTTGTGTCATTGGATGATCAATTAGGTCATTTTCGTCCTCCCTAGGCTTATTCTTGTCCAATTAGGGTTTTTAACCAATCTAGTGCATCCAATAAGTTGAGTTGTTTCATTGGATTAACATTTAGGTCATTTTCGTCCTCCCTAGGCTTATTCTTGTCCAATTAGGGTTTTTAACCAATCTTGTGCATCCAATAAGTTCATTTGTGTCATTGGATTAACATTTAGATCATTTTCGTCCTCCCTAGGCATATTCTTGTCCAATTAGGGTTTTTAACCAATCTTGTGTATCCAATAGGTGTGTTTGTGTCATTGGACGATCAATTAGGTCATTTTCGTCCTCCCTAGGCTTATTCTTGTCCAATTAGGGTTTTTAACCAATCTTGTGCATCCAATAGGTGTGTTTGTGTCATTGGATGATCAATTAGGTCATTTTCGTCCTCCCTAGGCTTATTCTTGTCCAATTAGGGTTTTTAACCAATCTTGTGCATCCAATAGGTGTGTTTTTGTCATTGGATGATCAATTAGGTCATTTTCTTCCTCCCCAGGCTTATTCTTGTCCAATTAGGGTTTTTAACCAATCTTGTGCATCCAATAGGTGTGTTTGTGTCATTGGATGATCAATTAGGTCATTTTCGTCCTCCCTAGGCTTATTCTTGTCCAATTAGGGTTTTTAACCAATCTTGTGCATCCAATAAGTTCATTTGTGTCATTGGATTAACATTTAGGTCATTTTCGTCCTCCCTAGGCATATTATTGTCAAATTAGGGTTTTTAACCAATCTTGTGCATCCAATAGGTGTCTTTGTGTCATTGGGTGATCAATTAGGGTATTTTCGTCCTCCCTAGGCATATTCTTGTCCAATTAGGGTTTTTAACCAATCTTGTGCATCCAATAGGTGTGTTTGTGTCATTGGATGATCAATTAGGCCATTTTCGTCCTCCCTAGGTTTATTTTTGTCCAATTAGGGTTTTTAACCAATCTTGTGCATCCAATAGGTGTGTTTGTGTCATTGGATGATCAATTAGGTCATTTTCGTCCTCCCTAGGCTTATTCTTGTCCAATTAGGGTTTTTAACCAATCTTGTGCATCCAATAAGTTCATTTGTGTCATTGGATTAACATTTAGGTCATTTTCGTCCTCCCTAGGCATATTCTTGTCCAATTAGGGTTTTTAACCAATCTTATGCATCCAATAGCTGTATTTGTGTCATTGGATGATCAATTAGGTTATTTTCGTCCTCCTTAGGCTTATTCCTGTCCAATTATGGTTTTTAACTAATCTTGTGCATCCAATAAGTTCATTTGTGTCATTGGATGATCAATGAGGTCATTTTCGTCCTCCCTAGGCATATTCTTGTCCAATTAGGGTTTTTAACCAATCTTGTGCATCCAATAGGTGTGTTTGTGTCATTGGATGATCAATTAGGTCATTTTCGTCCTCCCTAGGCTTATTCTTGTCCAATTAGGGTTTTTAACCAATCTTGTGCATCCAATAACTTTGTTTGTGTCATTGAATTAATATTTAGGTTATTTTCCTCCTCCCTACGCATATTCTTGTCCAATTAGGGTTTTTAACCAATCTTGTGCATCCAATAGGTGTGTTTGTGTCATTGGATGATCAATTAGGTCATTTGCGTCCTCCATAGGCTTATTCTTGTCCAATTAGGATTTTTAACCAATCTTGTGCATCCAATAAGTTGAGTTGTGTCATTGGATTGACATTTAGGTCATTTTCGTCCTCCCTAGGCTTATTCTTGTCCAATTAGGGTTTTTAACCAATCTTGTGCATCCAATAGGTGTGTTTTTTTCATTGGATGATCAATTAGGGTTTTTAACCAATCTTGTGCATCCAATAAGTTCATTTGTGTCATTGGATTAACATTTAGGTCATTTTCGTCCTCCCTAGGCATATTCTTGTCCAGTTAGGGTTTTTAACCAATCTTGTGCATCCAATAGGTGTGTTTGTCTCATTGGATGATCAATTAGGTTCTTTTCATCCTCCCTAGGCATATTCTTGTCCAATTAGGGTTTTTAACCAATCTAGTGCATCCAATAGGTGTGTTTCTGTCATTGGATGACCAATTAAGTCATTTTCGTCCTCCCTAGGCATATTCTTGTCCAATTAGGGTTTTTAACCAATCTTGTGCATCCAATAGGTGTGTTTGTGGCATTGGATGACCAATTAGGTCATTTTCGTCCTCCCTAGGCTTATTCTTGTCCAATTAGGGTTTTTAACCAATCTTGTGCATCCAATAGGTGTGTTTGTGTCATTGGATGATCAATTAGGTCATTTTCGTCCTCCCTAGGCTTATTCTTGTCCAATTAGGGTTTTTAACCAATCTTGTACATCCAATAAGTTCATTTGTGTCATTGGATTATCATTTAGGTCATTTTCGTCCTCCCTAGGCATATTCTTGTCCAATTAGGGTTTTTAACCAATCTTGTGCATCCAATAGGTGTGTTTGTGTCATTGGATGATCAATTAGGTCATTTACGTTCTCCCTACGCTTATTCTTGTCCAATTAGTGTTTTTAACCACTCTTGCGCATCCAATAAGTTGAGTTGTGTCATTGGATTAACATTTAGGTCATTTTCGTTCTCTTTAGGCTTATTCTTGTCCAATTAGGGTTTTTAACCAATCTTGTGCATCCAATAGGTGTGTTTGTGTCATTGGATGATCAATTAGGTCATTTTCGTCCTCCCTAGGCTTATTCTTGTCCAATTAGGGTTTTTAACCAATCTGGTGCATCCAATAACTTTGATTGTGTCATTGAATTAATATTTAGGTCATTTTCGTCCTCCCTAGGCATATTCTTGTCCAATTAGGGTTTTTAACCAATCTTGTGCATCCAATAGGTGTGTTTGTGTCATTGGATGATCAATTAGGTCATTTTCGTCCTCCCTAGGCTTATTCTTGTCCAATTAGGGTTTTTAACCAATCTTGTGTATCCAATAGGTGTGTTTGTGTCATTGGATGATCAATTAGGTCATTTTCGTCTGCCCTAGGCTAATTCTTGTCCAATTAGCGTTTTTAAACAATCTTGTGCATCCAATAACTTTGATTGTGTCATTGAATTAATATTTAGGTCATTTTCGTCCTCCCTAGGCATATTCTTGTCCAATTAGGGTTTTTAACCAATCCTGTGCATCCAATAGGTGTGTTTGTGTCATTGGATTATCAATTAGGTCCTTTTCGTCCTCCCTAGGCTTATTCTTGTCCAAATAGGGTTTTTAACCAATCTTGTGCATCCAATAAGTTCATTTGTGTCATTGGATTAACATTTAGGTCATTTTCGTCCTCCATAGGCATATTCTTGTCCAATTAGGGTTTTTAACCATTCTTGTGCTTCCAATAGGTGTGTTTGTGTCATTGGATGATCAATTAGGTCATTTTCCTCCTCCCTAGGCATATTCTTGTCCAATTAGGGTTTTTAACCAATCTTGTGCATCCAATAGGTGTGTTTGTGGCAATGGATGATCAATTAGGTCATTTTCGTCCTCCCTAGGCTTATTGTTGTCCAATTAGGGTTTTTCACGAATCTTGTGCATCCAATAGGTGTGTTTGTGTCATTGGATGATCAATTAGGTCATTTTCGTCCTCCCTAGGCTTATTCTTGTCCAATTAGGGTTTTTAACCAATCTTGTGCATCCAACAAGTTTGTTTATGTCATTGAATTAATATTTAGGTCATTTTCGTTCTCCCTAGGCATATTCTTGTCCAATTAGGGTTTTTAACCAATCTTGTGCATCCAATAGGTGTGTTTGTGGCAATGGATGATCAATTAGGTCATTTTCGTCCTCCCTAGGCTTATTCTTGTCCAATTAGGGTTGTTAACCAATCTTGTGCATCCAATAGGTGTGTTTGTGTCATTGGATGATCAATTAGGTCATTTTCGTCCTCCCTAGGCTTATTCTTGTCCAATTAGGGTTTTTAACCAATCTTGTGCATCCAATAAGTTCATTTGTGTCATTGGATTAACATTTAGGTCATTTTCGTCCTCCCTAGGCATATTCTTGTCCAATTAGGGTTTTTAACCAATCTTGTGCATCCAATAAGTTCATTTGTGTTGCATCCAATAAGTTCATTTGTGTTATTGGATTAACATTTAGGTCATTTTCGTCCTCCCTTGGCATATTCTTGTCCAATTAGGGTTTTTAACCAATCGTGTGTATCCAATAGGTGTGTTTGTTTCATTGGATTAACATTTAGGTCATTTTCGTCCTCCCTAGGCATATTCTTGTCCACTTAGGGTTTTAACCAAAGTTTTGCATCCAATAGGTGTGTTTGTGTCATTGGATGATCAATTAGGTCATTTTCGTCCTCCCTAGGCTTATTCTTGTCCAATTAGGGTTTTTAACCAATCTTGTGCATCCAATAAGTTCATTTGTGTCATTGCATTAACATTTAGGTCATTTTCGTCCTCCCTAGGCATATTCTTGTCCAATTAGGGTTTTTAACCAATCTTTTGCATCCAATAGGTGTGTTTGCGTCATTGGATGATCAATTAGGTCATTTTCGTCCTCCCTAGGCTTATTCTTGTCCAATTAGGGTTTTTAACCAATCTTGTGCATCCAATAAGTTCATTTGTGTCATTGGATTAACATTTAGGTCATTTTCGTCCTCCCTAGGCATATTCTTGTCCAATTAGGGTTTTTAACCAATCTTGTGCATCCAATAGGTGTGTTTGAGTCATTGTATGATCAATTAGGTTATTTGCGTCCTCCCTAGGCTTACTCTTGTCCAATTAGGGTTTTTAACCAATCTTTTCCATCCAATAGGTGTGTTTGTGTCATTGGATGATCAATTAGGTCATTTTCGTCCTCCATAGGCTTATTCTTGTCCAATTAGGGTTTTTAACCAATCTTGTGCATCCAATAGGTGTGTTTGTGTCATTGGATGATCAATTAGGTCATTTTCGTCCTCCCTAGGCTTATTCTTGTCCAATTAGGGTTTTTAACCAATCTTGTGCATCCAATAAGTTGAGTTGTGTCATTGGATTAACATTTAGGTCATTTTCGTCCTCCCTAGGCTTATTCTTGTCCAATTAGGGTTTTTAACCAATCTTGTGCATCCAATAGGTGTGTTTGTGTCATTTGGATGATCAATTAGGTCATTTTCGTCCTCCATAGGCTTATTCTTGTCCAATTAGGGTTTTTAACCAATCTTGTGCATCCAATAAGTTGAGTTGTGTCTTTGGATTAACATTTAGGTCATTTTCGTCCTCCCTAGGCTTATTCTTGTCCAATTAGGGTTTTTAACCAATCTTGTGCATCCAATAGGTGTGTTTGTGTCATTCGATGATCAATTAGGTCATTTTCATCATCCCAAGGCTTATTCTTGTCCTATTAGGGTTTTTAACCAATCTTGTGCGTCCAATAACTTTGTTTGTGTCATTGAATTAATATTTAGGTCATTTTCGTCCTCCTTAGGCATATTCTTGTCGAATTAGGGTTTTTAACCAATCTTGTGCTTCCAATAGGTGTGTTTGTGTCATTGGATGATCAATTAGGTCATTTTCGTCCTCCCTAGGCTTATTCTTGTCCAATTAGGGTTTTTAACCAATCTTGTGCATCCAATAAGTTCATTTGTGTCATTGGATTAACATTTAGGTCATTTTCGTCCTCCCTAGGCATATTCTTGTCCAATTAGGCTTTTTAACCAATCTTGTGCATCCAATAGGTGTGTTTGAGTTATTGGATGATCAATTAGGTCATTTTCGTCCTCCCTAGGCATATTCTTGTCCAATTAGGGTTTTTAACGAATCTTGTGCATCCAATTGGTGTGTTTGTGTCAATGGATGATCAATTAGGTCATTTTCGTCCTCCCTAGGCTTATTCTTGTCCAATTAGGGTTTTTAACCAATCTTGTGCATCCAATAGGTGTGTTTGTGTCATTGGATGATCAATTAGGTCATTTTCGTCCTCCCTAGGCTTATTCTTGTCCAATTAGGGTTTTTAACCAATCTTGTGCATCCAATAAGTTCATTTGTGTCATTGGATTAACATTTAGGTCATTTTCGTCCTCCCTAGGCATATTCTTGTCCAATTAGGGTTTTTAACCAATCTTGTGCATCCAATAAGTTCTTTTGTGTCATTGGATGATCAATTAGGTCATTTTCGTCCTCCCTAGGCTTATTCTTGTCCAATTAGGGTTTTTAACCAATCTTGTGCATCCAATAAGTTCATTTGTGTCATTGGATTAACATTTAGGTCATTTTCGTCCTCCCTAGGCTTATTCTTGTCCAATTAGGGTTTTTAACCAATCTTGTGCATCCAATAAGATTGTTTGTGTCATTGGATTAATATTTAGGTCATTTTCGTCCTCCCTAGGCATATTCTTGTTCAATTAGGGTTTTTAACCAATCTTGTGCATCCAATAGGTGTGTTTGTGTCATTGGATGATCAATTAGGTCATTTTCGTCCTCCCTTGGCTTATTCTTGTCCAATTAGGGTTTTTAACCAATCTTGTGCATCCAATATGTTTGTTTGTGTCATTGGATTAATATTTAGGTCATTTTCGTCCTCCCTAGGCATCATCTTTTCCAATTAGGGTTTTTAACCAATCTTTTGCATCCAATAGGTGTGTTTGTATCATTGGATGATCAATTAGGTCATTTTCGTCCTCCTTAGGCTTATTCTTGTCCAATTAGGGTTTTTAACCAATCTTGTGCATCCAATAACTTTGTTTGTGACATTGAATTAATATTTAGGTCATTTTCGTCCTCCCTAGGCATATTCTTGTCCAATTAGGGTTTTTAACCAATCTTGTGCATCCAATAGGTGTGTTTGTGTCATTGGATGATCAATTAGGTCATTTTCGTCCTCCCTAGGCTTATTCTTGTCCAATTAGGGTTTCTAACCAATCTTGTGCATCCAATAAGTTCATTTGTGTCATTGGATTAACATTTAGGTCATTTTCATCCTCCCTAGACATATTCTTGTCCAATTAGGGTTTTTAACCAATCTTGTGCATCCAATAGGTGTGTTTGTGTCATTGGATGATCAATTAGGTCATTTTCGTCCTCCCTATGCTTATTCTTGTCCAGTTAGGGTTTTTAACCAATCTTGGGCATCCAATAAGTTTGTTTGTTTAATTGAATTAATATTTAGGTCATTTTCGTCCTCCCTAGGCATATTCTTGTCCAATTAGGGTTTTTAACCAATCTTGTGCATCCAATAGGTGTGTTTGTGTCATTGGATGATCAATTAGGTCATTTTCGTCCTCCCTAGGCTTATTCTTGTCCAATTAGAGTTTTTAACCAATCTTGTGCATCCAATAGGTGTGTTTGTGTCATTGGAAGATCAATTAGGTCATTTTCGTCCTCCTTAGGCTTATTCTTGTCCAATAAGGGATTTTAACCAATCTTGTGCATCCAATAAGTTCATTTGTGTCATTGGATGATCAATTAGGTCATTTTCGTCCTCCCTAGGCTTATTCATGTCCAATTAGGGTTTTTAACCAATCTTGTGCATCCAATAAGTTCATTTGTGTCATTGGATTAACATTTAGGTCATTTTCGTCCTCCTTAGGCATATTCTTGTCCAATTAGGGTTTTTAACCAATCTTGTGCTTCCAATAGGTGTGTTTGTGACATTGGATGATCAATTAGGTCATTTCCGTCCTCCCTAGGCTTATTCTTGTCCAATTAGGGTTTTTAACCAATCTGGTGCATCCAATAAGTTTGTTTATGTCATTGAATTAATATTTAGGTCATTTTCGTCCTCCCTAGGCATATTTTTGTCCAATTAGGGTTTTTAACAAATCTTGTGCATCCAATAGGTGTGTTTGTGTCATTGGATGATCAATTAGGTCATTTTCGTCCTCCCTAGGCATATTCTTGTCCAATTAGGGTTTTTAACCAATTTTGTGCATCCAATAAGTTTGTTTATGTCATTGAATTAATATTTAGGTCATTTTCGTCCTCCCTAGGCATATTCTTGTTCAATTAGGGTTTTTAACCAATCTTGTGCATCCAATAGGTGTGTTTGTGTCATTGGATGATCAATTAGGTCATTTTCGTCCTCCCTAGGCTTATTCTTGTCCAATTAGGGTTTTTAACCAATCTTGTGCATCCAATAAGTTGAGTTGTGTCATTGGATTAACTTTTAGGTCATTTTCGTTTTCCCTACGCTTATTCTTGTCCAATTAGGGTTTTTAACCAATCTTGTGCATCCAATAGGTGTGTTTGTGTCATTGGATGATCAATTAGGTGATTTTCGTCTTCCCTAGGCATATTCTTGTCCAATTAGGGTTTTTAACCAATCTTGTGCATCCAATAGGTGTGTTTGTGTCATTGGATGATCAATTAGGTCATTTTCGTCCTCCCTAGGCTTATTCTTGTCCAATTAGGGTTTTTAACCAATCTTGTGCATCCAATAAGTTGAGTTGTTTCATTGGATTAACATTTAGGTCATTTTCGTCCTCCCTAGGCTAATTCTTGTCCAATTAGGGTTTTTAACCAATCTTGTGCATCCAATAGGTGTGTTTGTGTCATTGGATGATCAATTAGGTCATTTTCGTCCTCCCTAGGCTTATTCTTGTCCAATTAGGGTTTTTAACCAATCTTGTGCATCCAATAAGTTGAGTTGTGTCATTGGATTACATTTAGGTCATTTTCATTCTCCCTAGGCTTATTCTTGTCCAATTAGGGTTTTTAACCAATCTTGTGCATCCAATAGGTGTGTTTGTGTCATTGGATGATCAATTAGGTCATTTTCGTCCTCCCTAGGCTTATTCTTGTCCAATTAGGGTTTTTAACCAATCTTGTGCATCCAATAGGTGTGTTTGTGTCATTGGATGATCAATTAGGTCATTTATCGTCCTCCCTAGGCTTATTCTTGTCCAATTAGGGTTTTTAACCAATCTTGTGCATCCAATAGGTTGAGTTGTGTCATTGGATTAACATTTAGGTCATTTTCGTCCTCCCTAGGCATATTCTTGTCCAATTAGGGTTTTTAACCAATCTTGTGCATCCAATAGGTGTGTTTGTGTCATTGGATGATCAATTAGGTCATTTTCGTCCTCCCTAGGCTTATTCTTGTCCAATTAGGGTTTTTAACTAATCTTGAGCATCCAATAAGTTCATTTGTGTCATTGGATTATCATTTAGGTCATTTTCGTCCTCCCTAAGCATATTCTTGTCCAATTAGGGTTTTCAACCAATCTTGTGCATCCAATAGGTGTGTTTGTGTCATTGGACGATCAATTAGGTCATTTTCGTCCTCCCTATGCTTATTCTTGTCCAATTAGGGTTTTTAACCAATCTTTTGCATCCAATAAGTTTGTTTGTTTCATTGAATTAATATTTAGGTCATTTTCGTCCTCCCTAGGCATATTCTTGTCCAATTAGGGTTTTTAACCAATCTTGTGCATCCAATAGGTGTGTTTGTGTCATTGGATGATCAATTAGGTCATTTTCGTCCTCCCTAGGCTTATTCTTGTCCAATTAGGGTTTTTAACCAATCTTGTGCATCCAATAACTTCATTTGTGTCATTGGATTAACATTTAGGTCATATCCGTCCTCGCTAGGCATATTCTTGCCCAATTAGGGTTTTTAACCAATCTTGTGCTTCCAATAGGTGTGTTTGTGTCATTGGATGATCAATTAGGTCATTTTCGTCCTCCCTAGGCTTATTCTTGTCCAATTAGGGTTTTTAACAAATCTTGTGCATCCAATAAGTTTGTTTGTGTCATTGAATTAATATTTAGGTCATTTTCGTCCTCCCTAGGCATATTCTTGTCCAATTAGGGTTTTTAACCAATCTTGTGCATCCAATAGGTGTGTTTGTGTCATTGGATGATCAATTAGGTCATTTTCGTCCTCCCTAGGCTTATTCTTGTCCAATTAGGGTTTTTAACCAATCTTGTGCATCCAATAAGTTGAGTTGTGTCATTGGATTAACATTTAGGTCATTTTCGTTCTCCCTAGGATTATTCTTGTCCAATTTGGGTTTTTAACAAATCTTGTGCATCCAATAAGTTCATTTGAGTTATTGGATTAACATTTAGGTCATATTCGTCCTCCCTAGGCATATTCTTGTCAAATTAGGGTTTTTAACCAATCTTGTGCATCCAATAGGTGTGTTTGTGTCATTGGATGATCAATTAGGTCATTTTCGTCCTCCCTAGGCATATTCTTGTCAAGTTAGGGTTTTTAACCAATCTTGTGCATCCAATAGGTGTGTTTGTGTCATTGGATGATCAATTAGGTCATTTTCGTCCTCCCTAGGCATATTCTTGTCCAATTAGGGTTTTTAACCAATCTTGTGCATCCAATAGGTGTGTTTGTGTCATTGGATGATCAATTAGGTCATTTTCGACCTCCCTATGCATATTCTTGTCCAATTAGGGTTTTTAACGAATCTTGTGCATCCAATTGGTGTGTTTGTGTCATTGGATGATCAATTAGGTCATTTTCATCCTCCCTAGGCATATTCTTGTCCAATTAGGGTTTTTAACCAATCTTGTGCATCCAATAGGTGTGTTTGTGTCATTGGATGATCAATTAGGTCATTTTCGTCCTCCCTAGGCTTATTCTTGTCCAATTAGGGTTTTTAACCAATCTTGTGCATCCAATAGGTGTGTTTGTGTCATTGGATGATCAATTAGGTCATTTTCTTCCTCCCTAGGCTTATTCTTGTCCAATTAGGGTTTTTAACCAATCTTGTGCATCCAATAACTTTGTTTATGTCATTGGATGATCAATTAGGTCATTTTCGTCCTCCCTAGGCTTATTCTGGTCCAATTAGGGTTTTTAACCAATCTTGTGCATCCAAAAAGTTTCTTTATGTCATTGAATTAATATTTAGGTCATTTTCGTCCTCCCTTGGCATATTCTTGTCCAATTAGGGTTTTTAACCAATCTTGTGCATCCAATAGGTGTGTTTGTGTCATTGGATGATCAATTAGGTCATTTTCGTCCTCCCTAGGCTTATTCTTGTCCAATTAGGGTTTTTAACCAATCTTGTGCATCCAATAGGTGTGTTTGTGTCATTGGATGATCAATTAGGTCATTTTCGTCCTCCCTAGGCTTATTCTTGTCCAATTAGGGTTTTTAACCAATCTTGTGCATCCAATAGGTGTGTTTGTGTCATTGGATGATCAATTAGGTCATTTTCGTCCTTTCTATGCTTATTTTTGTCCAATTAGGGTTTTTAAGCAATCTTGTGCATCCAATAAGTTCATTTGTGTCATTGGATGATCAATTAGGTCATTTTCGTCCTCCCTAGGCATATTCTTGTCCAACTAGGGTTTCTAACCAATCTTGTGCTTCCAATAGATGTGTTTGTGTCATTGGATGATCAATTAGGTCATTTTCGTCCTCCCTAGGCTTATTCTTGTCCAATTAGGGTTTTTAACCAATCTTGTGCATCCAATAGGTGTGTTTGTGTCATTGGATGATCAATTAGGTCATTTTCGTCCTCCCTAGGCTTATTCTTGTCCAATTAGGGTTTTTAACCAATCTTGTGCATCCAATAGGTGTGTTTGTGTCATTGGATGATCAATTAGGTCATTTTCGTCCTCCCTAGGCTTATTCTTGTCCAATTAGGGTTTTTAACCAATCTTGTGCATCCAATAACTTTGTTTGTGTCATTGAATTAATATTTTGGTCATTTTCGTCCTCCCTAGGCATGTTCTTGTCCAACTAGGGTTTTTAACCAATCTTGTGCATCCAATTGGTGTGTTTGTGTCATTGGATGATCAATTAGGTCATTTTCGTCCTCCCTAGGCTTATTCTTGTCCAATTAGGGTTTTTAACCAATCTTGTGCATCCAATAGGTGTGTTTGTGTCATTGGATGATCAATTAGGTCATTTTCGTCCTCCCTAGGCTTATTCTTGTCCAATTAGGGTTTTTAACCAGTCTTGTGCATCCAATAAGTTTGTTTGTTTCATTGAATTAATATTTAGGTTATTTTCGTCCTCCCTTGGCATATTCTTGTCCAATTAAGGTTTTTAACCAATCTTGTGCATCCAATAGTTGTGTTTGTGTCATTGGATGATCAATTAGGTCATTTTCGTCCTCCCTAGGCATATTTTTGTCCAATTAGGGTTTTTAACGAATCTTGTGCATCCATTAGGTGTGTTTGTGTCATTGGATGATCAATTAGGTCATTTTCGTCCTCCCTAGGCTTATTCTTGTCCAATTAGGGTTTTTAACCAATCTTGTGCATCCAATAAGTTGATTTGTTTCATTGGATTAACATTTAGGTCATTTTCGTCCTCCCTAGGCTTATTCTTGTCCAATTAGGGTTTTTAACCAATCTTGTGCATCCAATAAGTTTATTTGTGTCATTGGATGATCAATTAGGTCATTTTCGTCCTCCCTAGGCATATTCTTGTCCAATTAGGGTTTTTAACGAATCTTGTGCATCGAATAGGTGTGTTTGTGTCATTGGATGATCAATTAGGTCATTTTCGTCCTCCCTAGGCTTTTTCTTGTCCAATTAGGGTTTTTAACCAATCTTTTGCATCCAATAAGTTTGTTTGTTTCATTGGATTAACATTTAGGTCATTTTCGTCCTCCCTAGGCATATTCTGCTCCAATTAGGGTTTTTAACCAATCTTGTGTATCCAATAGGTGTGTTTGTGTCATTGGATGATCAATTAGGTCATTTTCGTCCTCCCTAGGCTTATTCTTGTCCAATTAGGGTTTTTAACCAATCTTGTGCATCCAATAAGTTCGTTTTTATCATTGAATTAACATTTAGGTCATATTCGTCCTCCGTCGGCTTATTATTGTCCAATTAGGGTATTTAACCAATCTTGTGCATCCAATAAGTTCAATAGTGTCATTGGATTAACATTTAGGTCATTTTCGTCCTCCCTAGACATATTCTTGTCCAATTAGGGGTTTTAACCAATCTTGTGCATCCAATAAGTTCATTTGTGTCATTGGATTAACATTTAGGTCATTTTCGTCCTCCCTAGGCATATTCTTGTCCAATTAGGGTTTTTAACCAATCTTGTGCATCCAATAGGTGTGTTTGAGTCATTTGATGATCAATTAGGTCATTTTCGTCCTCCCTAGGCTTATTCTTGTCCAATTAGGGTTTTTAACCAATCTTGTGCATCCAATAGGTGTGTTTGTGTCATTGGATGATCAATTAGGTCATTTTCGTCCTCCCTAGAGTTATTCTTGTCCAATTAGGGTTTTTAACCAATCTTGTGCATCCAATAAGTTGAGTTGTTTCTTTGGATTAACATTTAGGTCATTTTC
>JBBPBR010000038.1:22739-33464 GCA_037974775.1 Cicer pinnatifidum
AGAATAAGCCTAGGGAGGACGAAAATGACCTAAATGTTAATCCAATGACACAAATGAACTTATTGGATGCACAAGATTGGTTAAAAACCCTAATTGGACAAGAATAAGCCTAGGGAGGACGAAAATGACCTAATTGATCATCCAATGACACAAAACACCTATTGGATGCACAAGATTGGTTAAAATCCCTAATTGGACAAGAATAAGCCTAGGGAGGACGAAAATGACCTAATTGATCATCCAAGGACACAAACACACCTATTGGATACACAAGATTGGTTAAAAACCCTAATTGGACAATAATATGCCTAGGGAGGACGAAAATGACCTAAATGTTAATCCAATGACACAAATGAACTTATTGGACGCACAAGATTGGTTAAAAACCCTAATTAGACAAGAATAAGCTTAGGGGGGATGAAAATGACCTAAATGTTAATCCAAAGAAACAACTCAACTTATTGGATGCACAAGATTGGTTAAAAACCCTAATTGGACAAGAATAAGCCTAGGGAGGACGAAAATGACCTAATTGATCATCCAATGACACAAACACACCTATTGGATGCACAAGATTGGTTAAAAACCCTAATTGGACAAGAATATGCCTAGGGAGGACGAAAATGACCTAAATATTAATTCAATGACACAAACAAAGTTATTGGATACACAAGATTGGTTAAAAACTCTAATTGGACAAGAATAAGCCTGGGGAGGACGAAAATGACCTAATTGATCATTCAATGACACAAACACACCTATTGGAAGCACAAGATTGGTTAAAAACCCTAATTGGACAAGAATATGCCTAGGGAGGACGAAAATGACCTAACTGTTAATCCAATGACACAAATAAACTTATTGGATGTACAAGATTGGTTAAAAACCCTAATTGGACAAGAATAAGCCTAGGGAGGACGAAAATGACCTAATTGATCATCCAATGACACAAACACACCTATTGGATGCACAAGATTGGTTAAAAACCCTAATTGGACAAGAATATGCCTAGGGAGGACGAAAATGACCTAAATGTTAATCCGATGACACAAATGAACTTATTAGATGTACAAGATTGGTTAAAAACCCTAATTGGACAAGAATAAGCCTAGGGAGGACGAAAATGACCTAATTGATCATCCAATGACACAAACACACCTATTGGATGCACAAGATTGGTTAAAAACCCTAATTGGACAAGAATATGCCTAGGGAGGACGAAAATGACCTAAATATTAATTCAATGACACAAACAAAGTTATTGGATGCACAAGATTGATTAAAAACCCTAATTTGACAAGAATAAGTCTAGGTAGGACGAAAATGACCTAATTGATCATCCAATGACACAAACACACCTATTGGATGCACAAGATTGGTTAAAAACCCTAATTGGACATGAATAAGCCTAGGGACGACGAAAACGACCTAATTGATCATCCATTGACACAAACACACCTATTGGATGAACAAGATTGGTTAAAAACCCTAATTGGACAAGAATAAGCCTAGGGAGGACGAAAATGACCTAATTGATCATCCAATGACACAAACACACCTATTGGATGCACAAGATTGGTTAAAAACCCTAATTGGACAAGAATATGCCTAGGGAGGACGAAAATGACCTAAATATTAATTCAATGACACAAACAAAGTTATTGGATGCACAAGATTGGTTAAAAACCCTAATTGGACAAGAATAAGCCTAGGGAGGACGAAAATGACCTAATTGATCATCCAATGACACAAACACACCTATTGGATGCACAAGATTGGTTAAAAACCCTAATTGGACAAGAATATGCCTAGGGAGGACGAAAATGACCTAAATATTAATTCAATGACACAAACAAAGTTATTGGATGCACAAGATTGGTGAAAAACCCTAATTGGACAAGAATAAGCCTAGGGGGAACGAAAATGACCTAATTGATCATCCAATGACACAAACACACCTATTGGATGCACAAGATTGGTTAAAAACCCTAATTGGACAAGAATATGCCTAGGGAGGACGAAAATGACCTAAATATTAATTCAATGACACAAACAAAGTTATTGGATGCACAAGATTGGTTAAAAACCCTAATTGGACAAGAATAAGCCTAGGGAGGACGAAAATGACCTAATTGATCATCCAATGACACAAACACACCTATTGGATGCACAAGATTGGTTAAAAACCCTAATTGGACAAGAATATGCCTAGGGAGGACGAAAATGACCTAAATGTTAATCCAATGACACAAATGAACTTATTCGATGCACAACATTGGTTAAAAACCCTAATTGGACAAGAGTAAGCCTAGGGAGGACGAAAATGACCTAAATGTTAATCCAATGACACAAATGAACTTATTCGATGCACAAGATTGGTTAAAAACCCTAATTGGACAAGAATAAGCATAGAAAAGACGAAAATGACCTAATATATCATCCAATGACACAAACACACCTATTGGATGCACAAGATAGGTTAAAAACCCTAATTGGATAAGAATATGCCTAGGGAGGACGAAAATGACCTAATTGAATATCCAATGACACAAACACACCTATTGGATGCACAAGATTGGTTAAAAACCCTAATTGGACAAGAATATGCCTAGGGAGGACGAAAATGACCTAAATATTAATTCAATGACACAAACAAAGTTATTGGATGCAAAGATTGGTTAAAAACCCTAATTGGACAAGAATAAGCCTAGGGAGGACGAAAATGACCTAATTGATCATCCAATGACACAAACACACCTATTGGATGCACAAGATTGGTTAAAAACCCTAATTGGACAAGAATATGCCTAGGGAGTACGAAAATGACCTAATTGATCATCCAATGACACAAAGACACCTATTGGTTGCACAATATTGGTTAAAAACCCTAATTGGACAATAATATGCCTAGGGAGGACGAAAATGACCTAAATGTTAATCCAATGACACAAACAAACTTATTGGATGCACAAGATTGGTTAAAAACCCTAATTGGACAAGAATAAGCCTAGGGAGGACGAAAATGACCTAATTGATCATCAAATGACACAAACACACCTATTGGATGCACAAGATTGGTTAAAAACCCTAATTGAACAAGAATATGCCTAGGGAGGACGAAAATGACCTAAATGTTAATCCAATGAAACAACTCAACTTATTGGATGCACAAGATTGGTTAAAAACCCTAATTGGACAAGAATAAGCCTAGGGAGGACGAAAATGACCTAATTGATCATCCAATGACACAAACACACCTATTGGATGCACAAGATTGGTTAAAAACCCTAATTGGACAAGAATATGCCTAGGGAGGACGAAAATAACCTAACTGTTAATCCTATGACACAAATGAACTTATTGGATGCACAAGATTGGTTAAAAACCCTAATTGGACAAGAATAAGCCTAGGGAGGACGAAAATGACCTAATTGATCATCCAATGACACAAACACACCTATTGGATGCACAAGATTGGTTAAAAACCCTAATTGGACAAGAAAAAGCCTAGGGAGGAGGAAAATGACCTAATTGATCATCCAATGACACAAACACACCTATTGGATGCCCAAGATTGGTTAAAAACCCTAATTGGACAAGAATATGCCTAGGGAAGACGAAAATGACCTAATTGATCATTCAATGACACAAACAAACTTATTGGATGCACAAGATTGGTTAAAAACCCAAATTGGACAAGAATATGTCTAGGGAGGTCGAAAATGACCTAAATATTAATTCAATGACACAAACAAAGTTATTGGTTGCACAAGATTGGTTGAAAACCCTAATTGGACAAGAATAAGCCTAGGGAGGACGAAAATGACCTAATTGTTCATCCAATGACACAAATGAACTTATTGGATGCACAAGATTGGTTAAAAACCCTAATTGGACAAGAATAAGCCTAGGGAGGACGAAAATGACCTAATTGATCATCCAATGACACAAACACACCTATTGGATGCACAAGATTGGTTAAAAACTCTAATTGGACAAGAATATGCCTAGGGAGGACGAAAATGACCTAAATGTTAATCCAATGACACAAATGAACTTATTGGATGCACAAGATTGGTTAAAAACCATAATTGGACAAGAATAAGCCTAGGGAGGACGAAAATGACCTAAATGTTAATCCAATGAAACAACTCAACTTATTGGATGCACAAGATTGGTTAAAAACCCTAATTGGACAAGAATAAGCCTAGGGAGGACGAAAATGACCTAATTGATCATCCAATGACACAAACACACCTATTGGATGCACAAGATTGGTTAAAAACCCTAATTGGACAAGAATAAGCCTGGGGAGGAAGAAAATGACCTAATTGATCATCCAATGACAAAAACACACCTATTGGATGCACAAGATTGGTTAAAAACCCTAATTGGACAAGAATAAGCCTAGGGAGGACGAAAATGACCTAATTGATCATCCAATGACACAAACACACCTATTGGATGCACAAGATTGGTTAAAAACCCTAATTGGACAAGAATAAGCCTAGGGAGGACGAAAATGACCTAATTGATCGTCCAATGACACAAACACACCTATTGGATACACAAGATTGGTTAAAAACCCTAATTGGACAAGAATATGCCTAGGGAGGACGAAAATGATCTAAATGTTAATCCAATGACACAAATGAACTTATTGGATGCACAAGATTGGTTAAAAACCCTAATTGGACAAGAATAAGCCTAGGGAGGACGAAAATGACCTAAATGTTAATCCAATGAAACAACTCAACTTATTGGATGCACAAGATTGGTTAAAAACCCTAATTGGACAAGAATAAGCCTAGGGAGGACGAAAATGACCTAATTGATCATCCAATGACACAAACACACCTATTGGATGCACACGATTGGTTAAAAACCCTAATTGGACAAGAATATGCCTAGGGAGGACGAAAATGACCTAAATATTAATTCAATGAAACAAACAAACTTATTGGAGGCACAAGATTGCTTAAAAACCCTAATAGGACAAGAATAAGTCTAGGGAGGACGAAAATGACCTAATAGATCATCAAATGACACAAACACACCTATTGGATGCACAAGATTGGTTAAAAACCCTAATTGGACAAGAATATGCCTAGGGAGGACGAAAATGACCTAAATATTAATTCAATGACACAAACACACCTATTGGATGCACAAGATTGGTTTAAAACCCTAATTGGACAATAATAAGCCTAGGGAGGACGAAAATGACCTAATTGATCATCCAATGGCACAAACACACCTATTAGATGCACAAGATTGGTTAAAAACCCTAATTGGACAAGAATAAGCCTAGGGAGGACGAAAATGACATAATTCGATCATCCAATGACACAAACACACCTATTGGATAATAAAAGATTGGTTAAAAGCCCTAATTGGACAAGAATATGCCTAGGGAGGACGAAGATGACCTAAATGTTAATCCAATGACACAAATGAACTTATTGGATGCACAAGATTGGTTAAAAACCCTAATTGGAGAAGAATAAGCCTAGGGAGGACGAAAATGACCTAATTGATCATCAAATGACACAAACACACCTATTGGATGCACAAGATTGGTTAAAAACCGTAATTGAACAAGAATATGCCTAGGGAGGACGAAAATGACCTAAATATTAATTCAATGACACAAACAAAGTTATTGGATGCACAAGATTGGTTAAAAACCCTAATTGGACAAGAATAAGCCTAGGGAGGACGAAAATGACATAATTGATCATCCAATGACACAAACACACCTATTGGATGCACAAGATTGGTTAAAAACCTTAATTGGACAAGAATATGCCTAGGGAGGACGAAAATGACCTAAATATTAATTCAATGAAACAACTCAACTTATTGGATGCACAAGATTGGTTAAAAACCCTAATTGGACAAGAATAAGCCTAGGGAGGACGAAAATGACCTAATTGATCATCAAATGACACAAACACACCTATTGGATGCACAAGATTGGTTAAAAACCCTAATTGGACAAGAATATGCCTAGGGAGGACGAAAATGACCTAAATGTTAATCCAATGACACAAATGAACTTACTAGATGTACAAGATTGGTTAAAAACCCTAATTGGACAAGAATAAGCCTAGGGAGGACGAAAATGACCTAATTGATCATCCAATGACACAAACACACCTATTGGATGCACAAGATTGGTTAAAAACCCTAATTGGACAAGAATAAGCCTAGGGAGGACGAAAATAACCTAATTGATCATCCAATGACACAAACACACCTATTGGATGCCAAAGATTGGTTAAAAACCCTAATTGGACAAGAATATGCCTAGGGAGGACGAAAATGACCTAAATGTTAATCCAATGACACAAATGAACTTATTGGATGCACAAGATTGGTTAAAAACCCTAATTGGACAAGAATAAGCCTAGGGAGGACGAAAATGACCTAAATGTTAATCCAATGACACAACTCAACTTATTGGATACACAAGATTGGTTAAAAACCCTAATTGGACAAGAATAAGCCTAGGGAGGACGAAAATGACCTAATTGATCATCCAATGACACAAACACACCTATTGGATGCACAAGAAGGGTTAAAAACCGTAATTGGACAAGAATATACCTAGGGAGGACGAAAATGACCTAATTGATCATCCAATGACACAAACACACCTATTGGATGCACAAGATTGGTTAAAAATCCTAATTGGAAAAGAATAAGCCTAGGGAGGACGAAAATGACCTAATTGATCATCCAATGACACAAACACACCTATTGGATGCACAAGATTGGTTAAAAACCCTAATTGGACAAGAATAAGCCTAGGGAGGACAAAAATGACCTAATTGATCATCCAATGACACAAACACACTTATTGGATTCACAAGATTCGTTAAAAACCCTAATTGGACAAGAATATGCCTACGGAGGACGAAAATGACCGAATTGATCATCTAGTGACACAAACACACCTATTGGATGCACAAGATATGTTAAAAACCCTAATTGGACAAGAATAAGCCTAGGGAGGACGAATATGACCTAAATATTAATTCAATGACACAAACAAAGTTATTGGATGCACAAGATTGGTTAAAAACCCTAATTGGACAAGAATAAGCCTAGGGAGGACGAAAATGACCTAATTGATCATCCAATGACACAAACACACCTATTGGATGCACAAGATTGGTTAAAAACCCTAATTGGACAAGAATATGCCTAGGGAGGACGAAAATGACCTAAATATTAATTCAATGACACAAACAAACTTATTGGATGCACAAGATTGGTTAAAAACCCTAATTCGACATGAATAAGCCTAGGGATGACGAAAATGACCTAATTGATCATCCAATGAGACAAACACACCTATTGGATGCATAAGATTGGTTTAAACCCCTAGTTGGACAAGAATATGCCTAGGGAGGACGAAAATGACCTAAATGTTAATCCAATGACACAAATGAACTTATTGGATGCACAAGATTGGTTAAAAACCCTAATTGGACAAGAATAAGCCTAGGGAGTACGAAAATGACCTAATTGATCATCCAATGATAGAAACACACCTATTGGATGCACAAGATTGGTTAAAAACCCTAATTGGACAAGAATAAGCCTAGGGAGGACGAAAATTACCTAATTGATCATCCAATGACACAAACACACCTATTGGATGCACAAGATTGGTTAAAAACCCTAATTGGACAAGAAGATGCATAGGGAGGACGAAAATGACCTAAATGTTAATCCAATGACACAAATGAACTTATTGGATGCACAAGATTGGTTAAAAACCCTAATTGGACAAGAATAAGCCTAGGGAGGACGAAAATGACCTAAATGTTAATCCAATGAAACAACCAAACTTATTGGATGCACAAGATTGGTTAAAAACCCTAATTGGACAAGAATAAGCCTAGGGAGGACGAAAATGACCTAATTGATCATCCAATGACACAAACACACCTATTGGATGCACAAGATTGGTTAAAAACCCTAATTGGACAAGAATATGCCTAGGGAGGACGAAAATGACCTAATTCATAATCCAATGACACAAACACACCTATTGGATGCACAACATTGGTTAAAAACCCTAATTGGACAAGAATAAGCCTAGGGAGGACGAAAATGACCTAATTGATCATCCAATGACACAAACACACCTATTGGATGCACAAGATTGGTTAAAAACCCTAATTGGACAAGAATATGCCTAAGGAGGACGAAAATGACCTAAAATTAATTCAATGACGCAAACAAACTTATCGGATGCACAAGATTGGTTAAAAACCCTAATTGGACAAGAATAAGCCTAGGGAGGACGAAAATGACCTAATTGATCATCCAATGACACAAACACACCTATTGGATGCACAAGATTGGTTAAAAACCCTAATTGGACAAGAATATGCCTAGGGAGGAGGAAAATTTCCTAAATATTAATTCAATGACACAAACAAAGTTATTGGATGCACAAGATTGGTTAAAAACCCTAATTGGACAAGAATAAGCCTAGGGAGGACGAAAATGACCTAATTGATCATCCAATGACACAAACACACCTATTGGATGCACAAGATTGGTTAAAAACCCTAATTGGACAAGAATATGACTAGGGAGGACGAATATGACCTAAATGTTAATCCAATAACACAAATGAACTTATTGGATGCACAAGATTGGTTAAAAACCCTAATTGGACAAGAATAAGCCTAGGGAGAACGAAAATGACCTAAATGTTAATCCAATGACACACCTCAACTTATTGGATGCACAAGATTGGTTAAAAACCCTAATTGGACAAGAATAAGCCTAGGGAGGACGAAAATGACCTAATTGATCATCCAATGACACAAACACACCTATTGGATGCACAAGATTGGTTAAAAACCCTAATTGGACAAGAATATGCCTAGGGAGGACGAAAATGACCTTAATATTAATTCAATGACACAAACAAAGTTATTGGATGCACAAGATTGGTTAAAAACCCTAATTGGACAAGAATATGCCTAGGGAGGACGAAAATGACCTAAATGTTAATCCAATGACACAAATGAACTTATTGGATGCACAAGATTGGTTAAAACCCCTAATTGGACAAGAATATGTCTAGGGAGGACGAAAATGACCTAAATGTTAATCCAATGACACTATTGAACTTATTGGATGCACAAGATTGGTTAAAAATCCTAATTGGACAATAATAAGCCGACGGAGGACGAATATGACCTAAATGTTAATTCAATGACAAAAACGAACTTATTGGATGCACAAGATTGGTTAAAAACCCTAATTGGACAAGAATAAGCCTAGGGAGGACGAAAATGACCTAATTGATCATCCAATGACACAAACACACCTATTGGATACACAAGATTGGTTAAAAACCCTAATTGGACAAGAATATGCCTAGGGAGGACGAAAATGACCTAAATGTTAATCCAATGACACAAACAAACTTATTGGATGCAAAAGATTGGTTAAAAACCCTAATTGGACAAGAAAAAGCCTAGGGAGGACGAAAATGACCTAATTGATCATCCAATGACACAAACACACCTATTCGATGCACAAGATTCGTTAAAAACCCTAATTGGACAAGAATATGCCTAGGGAGGACGAAAATGACCTAATTGATCATCCAATGACACAAATAAACTTATTGGATGCACAAGATTGGTTAAAAACCCTAATTGGACAAGAATAAGCCTAGGGAGGACGAAAATGACCTAAATGTTAATCCAATGAAACAACTCAACTTATTGGATGCACAAGATTGGTTAAAAACCCTAATTGGACAAGAATATGCCGAGGGAGGACGAAAATGACCTAAATATTAATTCAATGAAACAAACAAACTTATTGGATGCACAAGATTGGTTAAAAACCCTAATTGGACAAGAATAAGCCTAGGGAGGACGAAAATGACCTAATTGATCATCAAATGACACAAACACACCTATTGGATGCACAAGATTGGTTAAAAACCGTAATTGAACAAGAATATGCCTAGGGAGGACGAAAATGACCTAAATATTAATTCAATGACACAAACAAAGTTATTGGATGCACAAGATTGGTTAAAAACCCTAATTGGACAAGAATAAGCCTAGGGAGGACGAAAATGACATAATTGATCATCCAATGACACAAACACACCTATTGGATGCACAAGATTGGTTAAAAACCCTAATTGGACAAGAATAAGCCTAGGGGGTTCGAAAATGACCTAAATGTTAATCCAATGAAACAACTCAACTTATTGGATGCACAAGATTGGTTAAAAACCCTAATTGGACAAGAATAAGCCTAGGGAGGACGAAAATGACCTAATTGATCATCCAATGTCATTAACACACCTATTGGAAGCACAAGATTGCTTAAAAACCCTAATTGGACAAGAATATGCCTAGGGAGGACGAAAATGACCTAAATATTAATTCAATGACACACACACACCTATTGGAAGCACCAGATTGGTTAAAAACCCTAATTGGACAAGAATAAGCCTAGGGAGGACGAAAATGACCTAATTGATCATCCAATGACACAAACACACCTATTGGATGCACAAGATTGGTTAAAAACCCTAATTGGACAAGAATAAGCCTAGGGAAGAAGAAAATGACCTAATTGATAATCCAATGACACAAACACACCTATTGGATGCACAAGATTGGTTAAAAACCCTAATTGGACAAGAATATGCCTAGGGAGGACGAAAAT
>JBBPBR010000038.1:41358-108439 GCA_037974775.1 Cicer pinnatifidum
GCCTAGGGAGGACGAAAATGACCTAATTGATCATCCAATGACACAAACACACTTATTGGATGCACAAGATTGGTTAAAAACCCTAATTGGACAAGAATATGCCTAGGGAGGACGAAAATGACCTAATTGATCATCTAATGACACAAACACACCTATTGGATGCACAAGATTGGTTAAAAACCTTCATTGGACAATAATATGCCTAGGGAGGACGAAAATGACCTAAATATTAATTCAATGACACAAACAAACTTATTGGATGCACAAGATTGGTTAAAAACCCTAATTGGACAAGAATATGCCTAGGGAGGACGAAAATGACCTAATTTATCCTCCAATGACACAAACACACCTATTGGATGCACAAGATTGGTTAAAAACCCTAATTGGACAAGAATATGCCTAGGGAGGACGAAAATGACCTAATTGATCATCCAATTACACAAACATACCTATTGGATGCACAAGATTGGTTAAAAACCCTAATTGGACAATAATATGCCTAGGGAGGACGAAAATGACCTAAATATTAATTCAAGGACACAAACAAACTTATTGGATGCACAAGAGTGGTTAAAAACACTAATTGGACAATAATATGCCTAGGGAGGACGAAAATGACCTAATCGATCATCCAATGACACAAACACACCTATTGGATGCACAAGATTGGTTAAAAACCCTAGTTGGACAAGAACATGCCTAGGGAGGACGAATATGACCTAATTGATCATCCAATGACACTAATGAACTTATTGGATGCACAAGATTGGTTAAAAACCCTAATTGGACAAGAATAAGCCTAGGGAGGACGAAAATGACCTAATTGATCATCCAATGACACAAACACACCTATTGGATGCACAAGATTGGTTAAAAACCCTAATTGGACAAGAATATGCCTAGGGAGGACGAAAATGACCTAATTGATCATCCAATGACACAAACACACCTATTGGATACACAAGATTGATTAAAAACCCTAATTGGACAAGAATATACCTAGGGAGGACGAAAATGACCTAAATGTTAATCCAATGACACAAATGAACTTATTGGATGCACAAGATTGGTTAAAAACCCTAATTGGACAAGAATAAGTCTAGGGAGGACGAAAATGACCTAAATGTTAATCCAATGAAACAACTCAACTTATTGGATGCACAAGATTGGTTAAAAACCCTAATTGGACAAGAATAAGCCTAGGGAGGACGAAAATGACCTAATTGATCATCCAATGACACAAACACACTTATTGGATGCACAAGATTGGTTAAAAACCCTAATTGGACAAGCATAAGCCTAAGGAGGAAGAAAATGGCCTAATTGGTCATCCAATGACACAAACACACCTATTGGAAGCACAAGATTGGTTAAAAACCCTAATTGGACAAGAATATGCCAAGGGAGAACGAAAATGAACTAAATATTAATTCAGAGACACAAACAAACTTATTGGATGCACATGATTGGTTAAAAACCCTAATTGGACAAGAATAAGCCTAGGGAGGACGGAAATGACCTAATTGATCATCCAATGACACAAACACACTTATTGGATGCACAAGATTGGTTAAAAACCCTAATTGGACAAGAATATGCCTAGGGAGGACGAAAATGACCTAATTGATCATCCAATGACACAAACACACCTATTGGATGCACAAGATTGGTTAAAAACCTTCATTGGACAATAATATGCCTAGGGAGGACGAAAATGACCTAAATATTAATTCAATGACACAAACAAACTTATTGGATGCACAAGATTGGTTAAAAACCCTAATTGGACAAGAATATGCCTAGGGAGGACGAATATGACCTAATTGATCATCCAATGACACAAACACACCTATTGGATGCACAAGATTGGTTAAAAACCCTAATTGGACAAGAATATGCCTAGGGAGGACGAAAATGACCTAAATATTAATTCAATGACATAAACAAACTTGTTGGATGCACAAGATTGGGTAAAAACCCTAATTGGACAAGAATAAGCCTAGGGAGGACGAAAATGACCAAAATATTAATTCAATGACACAAACAAAGTTATTGGATGCACAAGATTGGTTAAAAACCCTAATTGGACAAGAATAAGCCTAGGGAGGACGAAAATGACCTAATTGATCATCCAATGACACAAACACACCTATTGGATGCACAAGATTGGTTAAAAACCCTGATTGCACAAGAATAAGTCTAGGGAGGACGAAAATGACCTAATTGATCATCCAATGACACAAACACACCTATTGGATGCACAAGATTGGTTAAAAACCATAATTAAACAAGAATATGCCTAGGGAGGACGAAAATGACCTAAATGTTAATCCAATGACTCAAATGAACTTATTGGATGCACAAGATTGGTTAAAAACCCTAATTGGACAAGAATATGCCTAGGGAGGACGAAAATGACCTAAATATTAATTCAATGACACAAACAAAGTTATTGGATGCACAAGATTGGTTAAAAACCCTAATTGGACAAGAATAAGCCTAGGGAGAACGAAAATGACCTAAATGTTAATCCAATGACACAACTTAACTTATTGGATGCACAAGATTGGTTAAAAACCCTAATTGGACAAGAATATGCCTAGGGAGGACGAAAATAACCTAATTGATCATCCAATGATACAAACACACCTATTGGATGCACAAGATTGGTTAAAAACCCTAGTTGGACAAGAACATGCCTAGGGAGGCCGAAAATGACCTAATTGATCATCCAATGACACTAATGAACTTATTGGATGCACAAGATTGGTTAAAAACCCTAATTGGACAAGAATAAGCCTAGGGAGGACGAAAATGACCTAATTGATCATCCAATGACACAAACACACCTATTGGATGCACAAGATAGGTTAAAAACCCTAATTGGACAAGAATATGCCTAGGGAGGACGAAAATGACCTAATTGATCATCCAATGACACAGACACACCTATTTGATGCACAAGATTGGTTAAAAACCCTAATTGGACAAGAATATGCCTAGGGAGGACGAATATGACCTAATTGATCACCCAATGACACAAACACACCTATTGGATGCACAAGATTGGTTAAAAACCCTAATTGGACAAGAATAAGCCTAGGGAGGACGAAAATGACCTAATTGATCATCCAATGACACAAACACACCTATTGGATGCACAAGATTGGTTAAAAACCCTAATTGGACAAGAATATGCCTAGGGAGGACGAAAATGACCTAAATGTTAATCTAATGACACAAATGAACTTATTAAATGTACAAGATTGGTTAAAAACCCTAATTGGACAAGAATAAGCCTAGGGAGGACGAAAATGACCTAAATGTTAATCCAATGACACAACTCAACTTATTGGATGCACAAGATTGGTTAAAAACCCTAATTGGACAAGAATAAGCCTATGGAGGACGAAAATGACCTAATTGATTATCCAATGACACAAACATACCTATTGGATGCACAAGATTGGTTAAAAACCCTAATTGGACAAGAATAAGCCTAGGGAGGACGAAAATGACCTAAATGTTAATCCAATGACACAACTCAACTTATTGGATGCACAAGATTGGTTAAAAACCCTAATTGGACAAGAATAAGCCTAGGGAGGACGAAAATGACCTAATTGATCATCCAATCACACAAACACACCTATTGGATTCACAAGATTGGTTAAAAACCGTAATTGGACAAGACTAAGCCTAGGGAGGACGAAAATGACCTAATTGATCATCCAATGACACAAACACACCTATTGGATGCACAAGATTGGTTAAAAACCCTAATTGGACAAGAATATGCCTAGGGAGGACGAAAATGACCTAATTGATCATCCAATGACACAAACACACCTATTGGATGCACAAGATTGGTTAAAAACCCTAATTGGACAAGAATAAGCCTAGGGAGGAAGAAAATAACCTAATTGATCATCCAATGACACAAACACACCTATTGGATGCACAAGATTGGTTAAAAACCCTAATTGGACAAGAATATGCCTAGGGAGGACGAAAATGACCTAAATGTTAATCCAATAACACAAATGAACTTATTGGATGCACAAGATTGGTTAAAAACCCTAATTGGACAAGAATAAGCCTAGGGAGGACGAAAATGACCTAAATGTTAATCCAATGACACAACTCAACTTATTGGATGCACAAGATTGGTTAAAAACCCTAATTGGACAAGAATAAGCCTAGGGAGGACGAAAATGACCTAAATGTTAATCTAATGACACAACTCAACTTATTGGACGCACAAGATTGGTTAAAAACCATAATTGGACAAGAATAAGCCTATGGAGGACGAAAATGACCTAATTGATCATCCAATGACACAAACACACCTATTGGATGCAAAAGGTTTGTTAAAAACCCTAATTGGACAAGAATAAGCCTAGGGAGGACGAAAATGACCTAAATGTTAATCCAATGACACAACTCAACTTATTGGATGCACAAGATTGGTTAAAAACCCTAATTGGACAAGAATAAGCCTAGGGAGGACGAAAATGACCTAAATGTTAATCCAATGACACAACTCAACTTATAGGATGCACAAGATTGGTTAAAAACCCTAATTGGACAAGAATAAGCCTAGGGAGGACGAAAATTACCTAATTGATCATTCAATGACACAAACAAACTTATTGGATGCACATGATTGGTTAAAAACCCTAATTGGACAAGAATAAGCCTAGGGAGGACGAAAATGACCTAAATGTTAATCCAATGACACAACTCAACTTATTGGATGCACAAGATTGGTTAAAAACCCTAATTGGACAAGAATAAGCCTAGGGAGGACGAAAATGACCTAAATGTTAATCCAATGACACAACTCAACTTATTGGATGCACAAGATTGGTTAAAAACCCTAATTGGACAAGAATAAGCCCAGGGGGGACGAAAATGACCTAAATGTTAATCCAATGACACAACTCAACTTATTGGATGCACAAGATTGGTTAAAAACCCTAATTGGACAAGAATAAGCATAGGGAGGACGAAAATGACCTATTTGATCATCCAATGACACAAACACACCTATTGGATGCACAAGATTGGTTAAAAACCCTAATTGGACAAGCATATGCCTAGGGAGGACGAAAATGACCTAAATGTTAATCCAATGACACAACTCAACTTATTGGATGCACAAGATTGGTTAAAAACCGTAATTGGACAAGAATAAGCCTGGGGATGACGAAAATGACCTAATTGATCATCCAATGACACAAACACACCTATTGGATGCACAAGATTGGTTAAAAACCCTAATTGGACAAGAATATGCCAGAATATTCCTAGGGAGGATGTAAATGACCTAATTGATCATTCAATGACACAAACAAACTTATTGGATGCACAAGATTGGTTAAAAACCCTAATTGGACAAGAATAAGCCTAGGGAGGACGAAAATGACCTAAATGTTAATCCAATGACACAACTCAACTTATTGGATGCACAAGATTGGTTAAAAACCCTAATTGGACAAGAATAAGCCTACGGAGGACGAAAAAGACCTAAATGTTAATCCAATGACACAACTCAACTTATTGGATGCACAAGATTGGTTAAAAACCCTAATTGGACAAGAATAAGCCTAGGGAGGACGAAAATGACCTAATTGATCATCCAATGACACAAACACACCTATTGGTTGCACAAGATTCGTTAAAAACCCTAATTGGACAAGAATATGCCTAGGGAGGACGAAAATGACCTAATTGATCATCCAATGACACAAACACACCTATTGGATGCACAAGATTGGTTAAAAACCCTAATTGGACAAGAATATGCCTAGGGAGGAAGAAAATGACCTAAATATTAATTCAAAGAAACAGACAAGCTTATTGGATGCACAAGATTGGTTAAAAACCCTAATTAGACAAGAATATGCCTAGGGAGGACGAAAATGACCTAATTGATCATCCAATGACACAAACACACCTATTGGATGCACAAGATTGGTTAAAAACCCTAATTGGAAGAGAATAAGCCTAGGGAGGACGAAAATGACCTAATTGATCATCCAATGACACAAACACACCTATTGGATGCACAAGATTGGTTAAAAACCCTAATTGGACAAGAATATGCCTAGGGAGGACGAAAATGACCTAATTGATCATCCAATGACACAAACACACCTATTGGATGCACAAGATTGGTTAAAAACTCTAATTGGACAAGAATATGCGTAGGGAGGACGAAAATGACCTAAATATTAATTCAATGACACAAACAAAGTTATTGGATGCACAAGATTGGTTAAAAACCCTAATTGGACAAGAATAAGCCTAGGGAGGACGAAAATGACCTAATTGATCATCTAATGCCACAAACACACCTATTGGATGCACAAGATTGGTTAAAAACCCTAATTGGACAAGAATATGCCTAGGGAGGACGAAAATGACCTAAATATTAATTCAATGACACAAACAAAGTTATTGGATGCACAAGATTGGTTAAATACCCTAATTTGACAAGAATAAGTCAAGGGAGGACGAAAATGACCTAATTGATCATCCAATGACACAAACACACCTATTGGATGCACAAGATTGGTTAAAAACCCTAATTGGACAAGAATATGCCTAGGGAGGACGAAAATGACCTAAATATTAATTCAATGACACAAACAAAGTTATTGGATGCACAAGATTGGTTAAAAACCCTAATTGGACAAGAATAAGCCTAAGGAGGACGAAAATGACCTAATTGATCATCCAATGACACAAACACACGTATTGGATGCACAAGATTGGTTAAAAACTCTAATTGGAAAAGAATATGCCTAGGGAGGACGAAAATGACCTAAATGTTAATTCAATGACACAAATGAACTTATTGGATGCACAACATTGGTTAAAAACCCTAATTGGACAAGAGTAAGCCTAGGAAGGACGAAAATAACCTAATTGATGATCCAATGACACAAACACACCTATTGGATGCACAAGATTGGTTAAAAACCCTAATTGGACAAGAATATGCCTAGGGAGGACGAAAATGACCTAAATATTAATTCAATGACACAAACAAAGTTATTGGATACACAAGATTGATTCAAAACCCTAATTTGACAAGAATAAGTCTAGGTAGGACGAAAATGACCTAATTGGTCATCTAATGACACAAACACACCTATTGGATGCACAAGATTGGTTAAAAACCCTAATTGGACAAGAATATGCCTAGGGAGGACGAAAATGACCTAAATATTAATTCAATGACACAAACAAAGTTATTGGATGCACAAGATTGGTTAAAAACCCTAATTGGACAAGAATAAGCCTAGGGAGGACGAAAATGACCTAATTGATCATCCAATGACACAAACACACCTATTGGATGCACAAGATTGGTTAAAAACCCTAATTGGACAAGAATATGCCTAGGGAGGACGAAAATGACCTAAATATTAATTCAATGACACAAACAAAGTTATTGGATGCACAAGATTGGTGAAAAACCCTAATTGGACAAGAATAAGCCTAGGGGGAACGAAAATGACCTAATTGATCATCCAATGACACAAACACACCTATTGGATGCACAAGATTGGTTAAAAACCCTAATTGGACAAGAATATGCCTAGGGAGGACGAAAATGACCTAAATATTAATTCAATGACACAAACAAAGTTATTGGATGCACAAGATTGGTTAAAAACCCTAATTGGACAAGAATAAGCCTAGGGAGGACGAAAATGACCTAATTGATCATCCAATGACACAAACACACCTATTGGATGCACAAGATTGGTTAAAAACCCAAGTTGGACAAGAATATGCCTAGGGAGGACGAAAATAACCTAATTGATCATCCAATGACACAAATGAACTTATTGGATGCACAAGGTTTGTTAAAAACCCTAATTGGACAAGAATAAGCTTAGGAAGGACGAAAATAACTTAATTGATCATCCAAAGACACAAACACACCTATTGGATGCACAAGATTGGTTAAAAACCCTAATTGGACAAGAATATGCCTAGGGAGGACGAAAATGACCTAAATATTAATTCAATGACACAAACAAAGTTATTGGATGCACAAGATTGGTTAAAAACCCTAATTGGACAAGAATAAGCCTAGGGAGGACGAAAATGACCTAATTGATCATCCAATGTAACAAACACACCTATTGGATGCACAAGATTGGTTAAAAACCCTAATTGGACAAGAATATGCCTAGGGAGGACGAAAATGACCTAAATATTAATTCAATGACACAAACAAAGTTATTGGATGCACAAGATTGGTTAAAAACCCTAATTGGACAAGAATAAGCCTAGGGAGGACGTAAATGACCTAATTGATCATCCAATGACACAAACACACCTAATTGGATGCACAAGATTGGTTAAAAACCCTAATTGGACAAGAGTAAGCCTAGGGAGGACGAAAATGACCTAATTGATCATCCAATGACACAAACACACCTATTGGATGCACAAGATTGGTTAAAAACCCTAATTGGACAAGAATAAGCCTAGGGAGGACGAAAATGACCTAATTGATCATCACATGACACAAACACACCTATTGGATGCACAAGATTGGTTAAAAACCCTAATTGGACAAGAATAAGCCTAGGGAGGACGAAAATGACCTAATTGATCATCCAATGACACAAACACACCAATTGGATGCACAAGATTCGTTAAAAACCCTAATTGGACAAGAATATGCCTTGGGAGGACGAAAATGACCTAATTGATCATCCAATGACACAAACACACCTATTGGATGCACAAGATTGGTTAAAAACCCTAATTGGACAAGAATAAGCCTAGGGAGGAAGAAAATGACCTAATTGATCATCCAATGACACAAACACACGTATTGGATGCACAAGATTGGTTAAAAACCCTAATTGGACAAGAATAAGCCTAGGGAGGAAGAAAATGACCTAATTGATCATCCAATGACACAAACACAGCTATTGGATGCACAAGATTGGTTAAAAACCCTAATTGGACAAGAATAAGCCTAGGGAGGACGAAAATGACCTAAATGTTAATCCAATGACACAACTCAACTTATTGGATGCACAAGATTGGTTAAAAACCCTAATTGGACAAGAATAAGCCTAGGGAGGACGAAAATGACCAAATTGTTCATCCAATGACAAAAACACACCAATTGGATGCACAAGATTCGTTAAAAACCCTAATTGGACAAGAATATGCCTAGGGAGGACGAAAATGACCTAATTGATCATCCAATGACTCAAACACACCTATTGGATGCACAAGATTGGTTAAAAATCCTAATTGGACAAGAATATGTCTAGGGAGGACGAAAATGACCTAATTGATCATCCATTGCCACAAACACACCTAATGGATGCACAAGATTGGTTAAAAACCCTAATTGGACAAGAATATGCCTAGGGAGGACGAAAATGACCTAATTGGTCATCCAATGACACAAACACACCTATTGGATGCACAAGATTGGTTAAAAACCCTAATTGGACAAGAATAAGCCTAGGGAGGACGAAAATAACCTAATTGATCATCCAATGACACAAACACACCTATTGGATGCACAAGATTGGTTAAAAACCCTAATTGGACAAGAATATGCCTAGGGAGGACGAAAATGACCTAAATGTTAATCCAATGACACAAAGAACTTATTGGATGCACAAGATTGGTTAAAAACCCTAATTGGACAAGAATAAGCCTAGGGAGGACGAAAATGACCTAAATGCTAATCCAATGACACAACTCAACTTATTGGATGCACAAGATTGGTTAAAAACCCTAATTGGAAAAGAATATGCCTAGGGAGGACAAAAATGACCTAAATGTTAATCCAATGACACAAATGAACTTATTGGATGCACAAGATTGGTTAAAAACCCTAATTGGACAAGAATAAGCCTAGGGAGGACGAAAATGACCTAAATGTTAATCCAATGAAACAACTCAACTTATTGGATGCACAAGATTGGTTAAAAACCCTAATTGGACAAGAATAAGCCTAGGGAGGACGAAAATGACCTAATTGATCATCCAATGACACAAACACACCTATTGGACGCACAAGATTGGTTAAAAACCCTAATTGGACATTAATAAGCCTAGGGAGGACGAAAATGACCTAATTGATCATCCAATGATACAAACACACCTATTGGAAGCACAAGATTGGTTAAAAACCTTAATTGGACAAGAATAAGCCTAGGGAGGACGAAAATGACCTAATTGATCATCCAATGACACAAACACACCTATTGGATGCACAAGATTGGTTAAAAACCCTAATTGGACAAGAATATGCCTATGGAGGACGAAAATGACCAAAATATTAATTCAATGACACAAACAAACTTATTGGATGCACAATATTGGTTAAAAACCCTAATTTGACAAGAATAAGCCTAGGGAGGACGAAAATGACCTAATTGATTATCCAATGACACAAACACACCTATTGGAAGCACAAGATTGGTTAAAAACCCTAATTGGACAAGAATATGCCTAGGGAGGACGAAAATGACCTAAATGTTAGTCCAATGACACAAATGAACTTATTGGATGCACAAGATTGGTTAAAAACCATAATTGGGCATGAATAAGCCTAGGGAGGACGAAAATGACCTAATTGATCATCCAGTGACACAAACACACCTATTGGATGCACAAGATTGGTTATAAACCCTAATTGGACAAGAATATGCCTACGGAGGACGAAAATGACCTAAATATTAATTCAATGACACAAACAAAGTTATTGGATGCACAAGATTGGTTAAAAACCCTAATTGGACAAGAATAAGCCTAGGGAGGACGAAAATGACCTAATTGATCATCCAATGACACAAACACACCTATTGGATGCACAAGATTGGTTAAAAACCCTAACTTGACAAGAATATGCCTAGGGAGGACGAAAATGACCTAAATATTAAATCAATGACACAAACAAACTTATTGGATGCACCAGATTGGCTAAAAACCCTACTTGGACAAGAATATGCCTAGGGAGGACGAAAATGACCTAATTGATCATCCAATGACACAAACACACCTATTGGATGCACAAGATTGGTTAAAAACCCTAATTGGACAATAATATGCCTAGGGAGGACGAAAATGACCTAAATATTAATTCAATGACACAAAAAAACTTATTGGATGCACAAGATTGGTTAAAAACCCGAATTGGACAAGAATAAGCCTAGGGAGGACGAATATGACCTAATTGATCATCCAATGACACAAACACACCTATTGGATGCACAAGATTGGTTAAAAACCCTAATTGGACAAGAATATGCCTAGGGAGGACGAAAATGACCTAAATATTAATTCAATGACACAAACAAAGTTATTGGATGCACAAGATTGGTTAAAAACCCTAATTGGACAAGAATAAGCCTAGGGAGGACGAAAATGACCTAATTGATCATCCAATGACACAAACACACTTCTTGGATGCACAAGATTGGTTAAAAACCCTAATTGGACAAGCATAAGCCTAAGGAGGAAGAAAATGGCCTAATTGGTCATCCAATGACACAAACACACCTATTGGAAGCACAAGATTGGTTAAAAACCCTAATTGGACAAGAATATGCCAAGGGAGAACGAAAATGACCTAAATATTAATTCAATGACACAAACAAACTTATAGGATGCACATGATTGGTTAAAAACCCTAATTGGACAAGAATAAGCCTAGGGAGGACGAAAATGACCTAATTGATCATCCAATGACACAAACACACTTATTGGATGCACAAGACAGGTTAAAAACCCTAATTGGACAAGAATATGCCTAGGGAGGACGAAAATGACCTAATTGATCATCCAATGACACAAATACACCTATTGGATGCACAAGATTGGTTAAAAACCTTCATTGGACAATAATATGCCTAGGGAGGACGAAAATGACCTAAATATTAATTCAATGACACAAACAAACTTATTGGATGCACAAGATTGGTTAAAAACCCTAATTGGACAAGAATATGCCTAGGGAGGACGAATATGACCTAATTGATCATCCAATGACACAAACACACCTATTGGATGCACAAGATTGGTTAAAAACCCTAATTGGACAAGAATATGCCTAGGGAGGACGAAAATGACCTAAATATTAATTCAATGACACAAACAAAGTTATTGGATGCACAAGATTGGTTAAAAACCCTAATTGGACAAGAATAAGCCTAGGGAGGACGAAAATGACCTAATTGATCATCCAATGACACAAACACACCTATTGGATGCACAAGATTGGTTAAAAACCCATGTTGGACAAGAATATGCCTAGGGAGGACGAAAATAACCTAATTGATCATCCAATGACACAAATGAACTTATTGGATGCACCAGATTTGTTAAAAACCATAATTGGACAAGAATAAGCCTAGGAAGGACGAAAATAACTTAATTGATTATCCAATGACACAAACACACCTATTGGATGCACAAGAATGGTTAAAAACCCTAATTGGACAAGAATATGCCTAGGGAGGACGAAAATGACCTAAATATTAATTCAATGACACAAACAAAGTTATTGGATGCACAAGATTGGTTAAAAACCCTAATTGGACAAGAATATGTCTAGGGAGGACGAATATGACCTAAATGTTAATCCAATAACACAAATGAACTTATTGGATGCACAAGATTGGTTAAAAACCCTAATTGGACAAGAATATGCCTAGCGAGGACTGATATGACCTAAATGTTAATCCAATGACACAAATGAACTTATTGGATGCACAAGATTGGTTAAAAACCCTAATTGGACAAGAATAAGCCTAGGGAGGACGAAAATGACCTAATTGATCATCCAATGACACAAACACACCTATTGGATGCACAAGATTGGTTAAAAACCCTAATTGGACAAGAATAAGCCTAGGAAGGACGAAAATGACCTAAATGTTAATCCAATGACACAACTCAACTTATTGGATGCACAAGATTGGTTAAAAACCATAATTGGACAAGAATAAGCCTAGGGAGGACGAAAATGACCTAATTGATCATCCAATGACACAAACACACCTATTGGATGCACAAGATTGGTTAAAAACCCTAGTTGGACAAGAACATGCCTAGGGAGGACGAAAGTGACCTAATTGATCATCCAATGACACTAATGAACTTATTGGATGCACAAGATTGGTTAAAAACCCTAATTGGACAAGAATAAGCCTAGGGAGGACGAAAATGACCTAATTGATCATCCAATGACACAAACACACCTATTGGATTCACAAAATTGGTTAAAAAACCTAGTTGGACAAGAACATGCCTAGGGAGGACGAAAATGACCTAATTGATCATCCAATGACACTAATGAACTTATTGGATGCACAAGATTGGTTAAAAACCCTAATTGGACAAGAATAAGCCTAGGGAGGACGAAAATGACCTAATTGATCATCCAATGACACAAACACACCTATTGGATGCACAAGATTGGTTAAAAACCCTAATTGGACAAGAATATGCCTAGGGAGGACGAAAATGACCTAATTGATCATCCAATTACACAAACACACCTATTGGATACACAAGATTGGTTAAAAACCCTAATTGGACAAGAATATGCCTAGGGAGGACGAATATGACCTAAATGTTAATCCAATAACACAAATGAACTTATTGGATGCACAAGGTTGGTTAAAAACCCTAATTGGACAAGAATAAGCCTAGGGAGGACAAAAATGACCTAATTGATCATCCAATGACACAAACACACCTATTGGATGCACAAGATTGGTTAAAAACCATAATTGGACAAGAATATGCCTAGCGAGGACGAAAATGACCTAAATATTAATTCAATGACACAAACAAACTTATTGGATGCACAAGATTGGTTAAAAACCCTAATTGGACAAGAATAAGCCTAGGGAGGACGAAAATGACCTAATTGATCATCCAATGACACAAACACACCTATTGGATGCACAAGATTGGTTAAAAACCCTAATTGGACAAGAATAAGCCTAGGGAGGACGAAAATGACCTAATTGATCATCCAATGACAAAAACACACCTATTGGATGCACAATATTGGTTAAAAACCCTAATTGGACAAGAATAAGCCTAGGGAGGACGAAAATGACCTAATTGATCATCCAATGACACAAACACACCTATTGGATGCACAAGATTGGTTAAAAACCCTAATTGGACAAGAATATGCCTAGGAAGGACGAAAATGACCTAAATATTAATTGAAGGACACAAACAAAGTTATTGGATGCACAAGATTGGTTAAAAACCCTAATTGGACAAGAATAAGCCTAGGGAGGACGAAAATGACCTAATTGATCATCCAATGACACAAACACACCTATTGGATGCACAAGATTGGTTAAAAACCCTAATTGGACAAGAATAAGCCTAGGGAGGACGAAAATGACCTAATTGATCATCCATTGCCACAAACACACCTATGGGATGCACAAGATTGGTTAAAAACCCTAATTGGACAAGAATATGCCTTGGGAGGACGAAAATGACCTAATTGGTCATCCAATGACACAAACACACCTATTGGATGCAAAAGATTGGTTAAAAACCCTAATTGGACAAGAATAAGCCTAGGGAGGACGAAAATGACCTAATTGATCATCCAATGACACAAACACACCTATTGGATGCACAAGATTGGTTAAAAACCCTAATTGGACAAGAATAAGCCTAGGGAGGACGAAAATGACCTAATTGATCATCCAATGACACAAACACACCTATTGGATGCACAAGATTGGTTAAAAACCCTAATTAAACAAGAATATGCCTAGGGAGGATGAAAATGACCTAAATATTAATTCAATGACACAAACAAAGTTATTGGATGCACAAGATTGGTTAAAAATCCTAATTGGATAAGAATAAGCTTAGGGAAGACGAAAATGACTTAATTGATCATCCAATGACACAAACACACCTATTGGATGCACAAGATTGGTTAAAAACCCTAATTGGACAAGAATATGCCTAGGGAGGACGAAAATGACCTAAATATTAATTCAATGACACAAACAAAGTTATTGGATGCACAAGATTGGTTAAAAACCCTAATTGGACAAGAATAAGCCTAGGGAGGACAAAAATGAGCTAATTGATCATCCAATGACACAAACACACCTATTGGATGCACAAGATTGGTTAAAAACCCTAATTGGACAAGAATATGCCTAGGGAGGACGAAAATGACCTAAATATTAATTCAATGACACAAACAAAGTTATTGGATGCACAAGATTGGTTAAAAACCCTAATTGGACAAGAATAAGCCTGAGGAGGACGTAAATGACCTAATTGATCATCCAATGACACAAAAACAGCTATTGGATGCACAAGATTGGTTAAAAACCCTAGTTCGACAAGAATATGCCTAGGGAGGACGAAAATGACCTAAATATTAATTCAATGACACAAACAAACTTATCGGATGCACAAGATTGGTTAAAAATCATAATTGGACAAGAATAAGCCTAGGGAGGACGAAAATGACCTAATTGATCATCCAATGACACAAACACACCTATTGGATGCACAAGATTGGTTAAAAACACTAATTGGACAAGAATAAGCCTAGGGAGGACGAAAATGACCTAATTGATCATCCAATGACACAAACACACCTATTGGATGCACAAGATTGGTTAAAAACCCTAATTGGACAAGAATATGCCTAGGGAGGACGAAAATGACCTAAATGTTAATCCAATGACACAAATGAACTTATTGGATGCACAAGATTTGTTAAAAACCCTAATTGGACAAGAATAAGCATAGGGAGGATCAAAGTGACCTAATTGATCATCCAATGAGATAAACACACCTATTGGATGCACAAGATTGGTTAAAAACCCTAATTGGACAAGAATATGCCTAGGGAGGACGAAAATGACCTAAATGTGAATCCAATGACACAAATGAACTTATTGGATGCACAAGATTGGTTAAAAGCCTAATTCGACAAGAATAAGCCTAGGAAGAATCAAAATGACCTAAATGTTAATCCAATGACACAACTCAACTTATTGGATGCACAAGATTGGTTAAAAACCCTAATTGGACAAGAATAAGCCTAGGGAGGACGAAAATAACCTAATTGATCATCCAATGACACAAACACACCTATTGGATGCACAAGATTGGTTAAAAACCCTAATTGGACAAGAATATGCCTAGGGAGGACGAAAATGACCTAATTGATCATCCAATGACACAAACACACCTATTGGCTGCACAAGATCGGTTAAAAACCCTAATTGGACAAGAATAAGCCTAGGGAGGACAAAAATGACCTAATAGATCATCCAATGAGACAAACACACCTATTGGATGCACAAGATTGGTTAAAAACCCTAATTGGACAATAATATGCCTAGGGAGGACGAAAATGACCTAATTGATCTTCGAATGACACAAATGAACTTATTGGATGAACAAGATTAGTTAAAACCCTAATTGGACAAGAATAAGCCTAGGGAGGACGAAAATAACCTAATTGATCATCCAATGACACAAACACACCTATTGGATGCACAAGATTGGTTAAAAACCCTAATTGGACAAGAATATGCCTAGGGAGGACGAAAATGACCTAATTGATCATCCAATGACTCAAATGAACTTATTGGATGCACAAGATTAGTTAAAAACCCTAATTGGACAAGAATAAGCCTAGGGAGGACGAAAATAACCTAATTGATCATCCAATGACACAAACACACTTATTGGATGCACAAGATTGGTCTAAAAATCTATTTGGACAAGAATATGCCTAGGTAGGACGAAAATAACCTAAATGTTAATCCAATGACACAAATGAACGTATTGGGTGCACAAGATTGGTTAAAAACCCTAATTGGACAAGAATAAGCCTAGGGAGGACGAAAATAACCTAATTGATCATCCAATGACACAAACACACCTATTGGATGCACAAGATTGGTTAAAAACCCTAATTGGACAAGAATATGCCTAGGGAGGACGAAAATGACCTAAATGTTAATCCAATGACACAAATGAACTTATTGGATGCACAAGATTGGTTAAAAACCCTAATTGGACAAGAATAGGTCTAGGGAGGACGAAAATGACCTAAATGTTAATCCAATGAAACAACTCAACTTATTGGATGCACAAGATTCGTTAAAAACCCTAATTGGACAAGAATAAGCCTAGGGAGGACGAAAATGACCTAATTGATCATCCAACGACACAAACACACCTATTGGATGCACAAGATCGGTTAAAAACCCTAATTGAACAAGAATAGGCCTAGGGAGGATGAAAATGACCTAATTGATCATCCAATGACACAAACACACCTATTGGAAGCACAAGATTGGTTAAAAACCCTAATTGGACAAGAATATGCCTAGGGAGGACGAAAATGACCTAAATGTTAATCCAATGACACAAATGAGCTTATTGGATGCACAAGATTGGTTAAAAGCCCTAAATTGACAAAAATAAGCCTAGGGAGGACGAAAATGTCCTAATTGATCATCCAATGACACAAACACACCTATTGGATGCACAAGATTGGTTAAAAACCCTAATTGGACAAGAATATGCCTAGGGAGGACGAAAATGACCTAAATATTAATTCAATGACACAAACAAACTTATTGGATGCACAAGGTTGGTTAAAAACCCTAATTGGACAAGAATAAGCCTAGGGAGGACGAAAATGACCTAAATGTTAATCCAATGACACAAATGAACTTATTGGATGCACAAGATTGGTTAAAAACCCTAATTGGACAAGAATAAGACTAGGGAGGACGAAAATGACCTAAATGCTAATCCAATGACACAAATGAACTTATTGGATGCACAAGATTGGTTAAAAAACCTAATTGGACAAGAGTAAGCCTAGGGAGAATGAAAATGACCTAAATGTTAATCCAATGACACAACTCAACTTATTGGATGCACAAGATTGGTTAAAAACCCTAATTGGACAAGAATAAGCCTAGGGAGGACGAAAATAACGTAATTGATCATCCAATGACACAAACACACCTATTGGATGCACAAGATTGGTTAAAAACCATAATTGGACAAGAATAAGCCTAGGGAGGACGAAAATGACCTAATTGATCATCCAATGACACAAACACACCTATTGGATGCACAAGATTGGTTAAAAACCCTAATTGGACAAGAATATGCCTAGGGAGGACGAAAATGACTTAAATATTAATTCAATGACACAAACAAACTTATTGGATGCACAAGGTTGGTTAAAAACCCTAATTGGACAAGAATAAGCCTAGGGAGGACGAAAATGACCTAAATGTTAATCCAATGACACAAATGAACTTATTGGATGCACAAGATTGGTTAAAAAACCTAATTGGACAAGAATAAGCCTAGGGAGAATGAAAATGACCTAAATGTTAATCCAATGACACAACTCAACTTATTGGATGCACAAGATTGGTTAAAAACCCTAATTGGACAAGAATAAGCCTAGGGAGGACGAAGATGACCTAATTGATCATCCAATGACACAAACACACCTATTGGATGCACAAGATTGGTTAAAAACCCTAATTGGACAAGAATAAGCCTAGGGAGGACGAAAATGACCTAATTGATCATCCAATGACACAAACACACCTATTGGATGCACAAGATTGGTTAAAAACCCTAATTGGACAAGAATATGCCTAGGGAGGACAGAAATAACCTAAATATTAATTCAATGACATAAAAAAACTTGTTGGATGCACAAAATTGGTTAAAAACCCTAATTGAACAAGAATTAGCCTAGGGAGGACGAAAATGACCTAATTGATCTTCCAATGACACAAACACACCTATTAGATGCACAAGATTGGTTAAAAACCCTAGTTGGACAAGAATATGCCTAGGGAGGACGAAAATTACCTAATTGATCATCCAATGACACAAATGAACTTATTGGATGCACAAGATTGGTTAAAAACCCTAATTGGACAAGAATAAGCATAGGGAGGACGAAAATGACCTAATTGATCATCCAATGACACAAACACACCTATTGGATGCACAAGATTGGTTAAAAACCCTAATTGGACAAGAATATGCCTAGGGAGGACGAAAATGACCTAAATGTTAATCCAATGACACAAATGAACTTATTGGATGCACAAGATTGGTTAAAAACCCTAATTGGACAAGAATAAGCCTAAGGAGGACGAAAATGACCTAATTGATCATCGAATGATACAAACACACCTATTGGATGCACAAGGTTGGTTAAAAACCCTAGTTGGACAAGAATATGCCTAGGAAGGACGAAAATGACCTAATTGATCATCGAATGACACAAATGAACTTATTGGATGCACAAGATTGGTTAAAAACCCTAATTGGACAAGAATAAGCATAGGGAGGACGAAAATGACCTAATTGATCATCCAATGACACAAACACACCTATTGGATGCACAAGATTGGTTAAAAACCCTAATTGGACAAGAATATGCCTAGGGAGGACGAAAATGACCTAAATGTTAATCCAATGACACAAATGAACTTATTGGATGCACAAGATTGGTTAAAAACCCTAATTGGACAAGAATAAGCCTAAAGAGGACGAAAATGGCCTAATTGATCATCCAATGATACAAACACACCTATTGGATGCACAAGGTTGGTTAAAAACCCTAGTTGGACAAGAATATGCCTAGGAAGGACGAAAATGACCTAATTGATCATCCAATGACACAAATGAACTTATTGGATGCACAAGATTGGTTAAAAACCCTAATTGGACAAGAATAAGCATAGGGAGGACGAAAATGACCTAATTGATCATCCAATGACACAAACACACCTGTTGGAGGCACAAGATTGGTTAAAAACCCTAATTGGACAAGAATATGCCTAGGGAGGACGAAAATGACCTAAATGTTAATCCAATGACACAAATGAACTTATTGGATGCACAAGATTGGTTAAAAACCCTAATTGGACAAGAATAAGCCTAGGGAGGACGAAAAATGACCTAATTGATCATCCAATGACACAAATGAACATATTGGATACACAAGATTGGTTAAAAACCCTAATTGGACAAGAATAAGCCTAGGGAGGACGAAAATGACCTAATTGATCTTCCAATGACACAAACACACCTATTGGATGCACAAGATTGGTTAAAAACCCTAATTGGACAAGAATATGCCTAGGGAGGACGAAAATGACCTAAATGTTAATCCAATGACACAAATGAACTTATTGGATGCACAAGATTGGTTAAAAACCCTAATTGGACAAGAATAAGCCTTGGGAGGACGAAAATGACCTAATTGATCATCCAATGACACAAACACACCTATTGGAATCACAAGATTGGTTAAAAACCCTAATTGGACAAGAATATGCCTAGGGAGGACGAAAATGACCTAAATATTAATTCAATGACACAAACAAAGTTATTGGATGCACAAGATTGGTTAAAAACCCTAATTGGACAAGAATAAGCCTAGGGAGGACGAAAATGACCTAATTGATCATCCAATGACACAAACACACCTATTAGATGCACAAGATTGGTTAAAAACCCTAATTGGACAAGAATAAGCCTAGGGAGGACGAAAATAACCTAATTGATCATCAACTGACACAAACACACCTATTGGATGCACAAGATTGGTTAAAAACCCTAATTGGACAAGAATAAGCCTAGGGAGGACGAAAATGACCTAATTGATCATCCAATGACACAAACACACCTATTGGATGCACAAGATTGGTTAAAAACCCTAGTTGGACAAGAATATGCCTAGGGAGGACGAAAATGACCTAATTGATCATCCAAGGACACAAATGAACTTATTGGATGCACAAGATTGGTTAAAAACCCTAATTGGACAAGAATAAGCATAGAAAGGACGAAAATGACCAAATTGATCATCCAATGACACAAACACACCTATTGGATGCACAAGATTGGTTAAAAACCCTAATTGGACAAGAATATGCCTAGGGAGGACGAAAATGACCTAAATGTTAATCCAATGACACAAATGAACTTATTGGATGCACAAGATTGGTTAAAAACCCTAATGGGACAAGAATAAGCCTAGGAAGGACGAAAATGACCTAATTGATCATCCAATGACACAAACACACCTATTGGATGCACAAGATTGGTTAAAAACCCTAATTGGACAAGAATATGCCTAGGGAGGACGAAAATGACCTAAATATTAATTCAATGACACAAACAAAGTTATTGGATGCACAAGATTGGTTAAAAACCCTAATTGGACAAGAATAAGCCTAAGGAGGACGAAAATGATCTAATTGATCATCCAATGACACAAACACACCTATTGGATACATAAGATTGGTTAAAAACCTTAATTGGACAAGAATAAGCCTAGGGAGGACGAAAATGACCTAATTGATCATCCATTGCCACAAACACACCTATTGGATGCACAAGATTGGTTAAAAAACCTATTTGGACAAGAATATGCCTAGGGAGGATGAAAATGACCTAATCGATCATCCAATGACACAAACACACCTATTGGATGCACAAGATTGGTTAAAAACCCTAATTGGACAAGAATATGCCTAGGGAGGACGAAAATGACCTAAATATTAATTCAATGACACAAACAAAGTTATTGGATGCACAAGATTGGTTAAAAACCCTAATTGGACAAGAATAAGCCTAAGGAGGACGAAAATGACCTAATTGATCATCCAATGACACAAACACACGTATTGGATGCACAAGATTGGTTAAAAACTCTAATTGGAAAAGAATATGCCTAGGGAGGACGAAAATGACCTAAATGTTAATTCAATGACACAAATGAACTTATTGGATGCACAACATTGGTTAAAAACCCTAATTGGACAAGAGTAAGCCTAGGAAGGACGAAAATAACCTAATTGATGATCCAATGACACAAACACACCTATTGGATGCACAAGATTGGTTAAAAACCCTAATTGGACAAGAATATGCCTAGGGAGGACGAAAATGACCTAAATATTAATTCAATGACACAAACAAAGTTATTGGATACACAAGATTGATTCAAAACCCTAATTTGACAAGAATAAGTCTAGGTAGGACGAAAATGACCTAATTGGTCATCTAATGACACAAACACACCTATTGGATGCACAAGATTGGTTAAAAACCCTAATTGGACAAGAATATGCCTAGGGAGGACGAAAATGACCTAAATATTAATTCAATGACACAAACAAAGTTATTGGATGCACAAGATTGGTTAAAAACCCTAATTGGACAAGAATAAGCCTAGGGAGGACGAAAATGGCCTAATTGATCATCTAATGACACAAACACACTTATTGGAAGCACAAGATTGGTTAAAAACCCTAATTGGACAAGAATATGCCTAGGGAGGACGAAAATGACCTAAATGTTAATCCAATGACACAAATGAGCTTATTGGATGCACAAGATTGGTTAAAAACCCTAATTGGACAAGAATAAGCCTAGGGAGGACGAAAATGGCCTAATTGATCATCCAATGACACAAACACACCTATTGGAAGCACAAGATTGGTTAAAAACCCTAATTGGACAAGAATAAGTCTAGGGAGGACGAAAATGACCTAAATGTTAATCCAATGAAACAACTCAACTTATTGGATGCACAAGATTCGTTAAAAACCCTAATTGGACAAGAATAAGCCTAGGGAGGACGAAAATGACCTAATTGATCATCCAATGGCACAAACACACTTATTGGATGCACAAGATTGGTTAAAAACCCTAATTGGACAAGAATATGCCTAGGGAGGACGAAAATGACCTAATTGATCATCCAATGACACAAACACACCTATTGGATGCACAAGATTGGTTAAAAACCTTCATTGGACAATAATATGCCTAGGGAGGACGAAAATGACCTAAATATTAATTCAATGACACAAACAAACTTATTGGATGCACAAGATTGGTTAAAAACCCTAATTGGACAAGAATAAGCTTAGGGAGAACGAAAATGGCCTAATTGATCATCCAATGACACAAACACACCTATTGGATGCACAAGATTGGTTAAAAACCCTAATTGGACAAGAATATGCCTAGGGAGGACGAAAATGACTTAAATATTAATTCAATGACACAAACAAACTTATTGGATGCACAAGATTGGTTAAAAACCCTAATTGGACAAGAATAAGCCTAGGGAGGATGAAAATGACCTAATTGATCATCCAACGACACAAACACACCTATTGGATGCACAAGATCGGTTAAAAACCCTAATTGAACAAGAATAGGCCTAGGGAGGATTAAAATGACCTAATTGATCATCCAATGACACAAACACACCTATTGGAAGCACAAGATTGGTTAAAAACCCTAATTGGACAAGAATATGCCTAGGGAGGACGAAAATGACCTAAATGTTAATCCAATGACACAAATGAGCTTATTGGATGCACAAGATTGGTTAAAAACCCTAATTGGACAAGAATAAGCCTAGGGAGGACGAAAATGGCCTAATTGATCATCCAATGACACAAACACACCTATTGGAAGCACAAGATTGGTTAAAAACCCTAATTGGACAAGAATAAGTCTAGGGAGGACAAAATGACCTAAATGTTAATCCAATGAAACAACTCAACTTATTGGATGCACAAGATTCGTTAAAAACCCTAATTGGACAAGAATAAGCCTAGGGAGGACGAAAATGACCTAATTGATCATCCAATGACACAAACACACTTATTGGATGCACAAGATTGGTTAAAAACCCTAATTGGACAAGAATATGCCTAGGGAGGACGAAAATGACCTAATTGATCATCCAATGACACAAACACACCTATTGGATGCACAAGATTGGTTAAAAACCTTCATTGGACAATAATATGCCTAGGGAGGACGAAAATGACCTAAATATTAATTCAATGACACAAACAAACTTATTGGATGCACAAGATTGGTTAAAAACCCTAATTGGACAAGAATAAGCTTAGGGAGAACGAAAATGACCTAATAGATCATCCAATGACACAAACACACCTATTGGATGCACAAGATTGGTTAAAAACCCTAATTGGTCAAGAATATGCCTAGGGAGGACGAAAATGACTTAAATATTAATTCAATGACACAAACAAACTTATTGGATGCACAAGATTGTTTAAAAACCCTAATTGGACAAGAATAAGCCTAGGGAGGACGAAAATGACCTAATTGATCATCCAATGACACAAACACACCTATTGGATGCACAAGATCGGTTAAAAACCCTAATTGAACAAGAATAAGCCTAGGGAGGACGAAAATGACCTAATTGATCATCCAATGACACAAAAACACCTATTGGAAGCACAAGATTGGTTAAAAACCCTAATTGGACAAGAATATGCCTAGGGAGGACGAAAATGACCTAAATGTTAATCCAATGACACAAATGAGCTTATTGGATGCACAAGATTGGTTAAAAACCCTAATTGGACAAGAATAAGCCTGGGGAGGATGAAAATGGCCTAATTGATCATCCAATGACACAAACACACCTATTGGAAGCACAAGATTGGTTAAAAACCTTCATTGGACAATAATATGCCTAGGGAGGACGAAAATGACCTAAATATTAATTCAATGACACAAACAAACTTATTGGATGCACAAGATTGGTTAAAAACCCTAATTGGACAAGAATAAGCCTAGGGAGGATGAAAATGACCTAATTGATCATCCAATGACACAAACACACCTATTGGATGCACAAGATTGGTTAAAAACCCTAATTGGACAAGAATAAGCCTAGGGAGGACCAGAATGACCTAATTGATCATCTAATGACACAAACACACCTATTGGAAGCACAAGATTGGTTAAAAACCCTAGTTGGACAAGAATATGACTATGGAGGACAAAAATGACCTAATTGATCATCCAATGACACAAACACACCTATTGGATGCACAAGATTGGTTAAAAACCCTAATTGGACAAGAATATGCCTAGGGAGGACGAAAATGACCTAAATATTAATTCAATGACACAAACAAACTTATTGGATGCACAAGATTGGTTAAAAACCCTAATTGGACAAGAATAAGCCTAGGGAGGACGAAAATGACCTAATTGATCATCCAATGACACAAACACACCTATTCGATGCACAAGATTGGTTTAAAACCCTAATTGGACAAGAATAAGCCAAGGGAGGACCAAAATGACCTAATTGATCATCCAATGACACAAACACACCTATTGGAAGCACAAGATTGGTTAAAAACCCTAATTGGACAAGAATATGCCTAGGGAGGACAAAAATGACCTAATTGATCATCCAATGACACAAACACACCTATTGGATGCACAAGATTGGTTAAAAACCCTAATTGGACAAGAATATGCCTAGGGAGGACGAAAATGACCTAATTGATCATCCAATGACACAAACACACCTATTGGATGCACAAGATTGGTTAAAAACCCTAATTGGACAAGAATATGCCTAGGGAGGACGAAAATGACCTAATTGATCATCCAATGACACAAATGAACTTATTGGATGCACAAGATTAGTGAAAAACCCTAATTGGACATGAATAAGGCTATGGAGGACGAAAATAACCTAATTGATCATCCAATGACAAAAACACTCCTATTGGATGCACAAGATTGGTCTAAATCTCTAATTGGACAAGAATATGCCTAGGGAGGACGAAAATGACCTAAATGTTAATCCAATGACACAAATGAACTTATTGGATGCACAAGATTGGTTAAAAACCCTAATTGGACAAGAATAAGCCTAGGGAGAACGAAAATGACCTAATCGATCATCCAATGACACAAACACACCTATTGGATGCACAAGATTGGTTAAAAACCCTAATTGGACAAGAATATGCCTAGGGAGGACGAAAATGACCTAATTGATCATCCAATGACACAAACACACCTATTGGATGCACAAGATTGGTTAAAAACCCGAATTGGACAAGAATAAGCTTAGGGAGGACAAAAATGAACTAAATATTAATTCAATGACACAAACAAACTTATTGGATGCACAAGATTGGTTAAAAACCCTAATTGGACAAGAATAAGCCTAGGGAGGACGAAAATGACCTAATTGATCATCCAATGACACAAACACACCTATTGGATGCACAAGATTGGTTAAAAACCCTAATTGGACAAGAATAAGCCTAGGAAGGACAAAAATAACCTAATTGATCATCCAATGACACAAACACACCTATTGGATGCACAAGATTGGTTAAAAACCCTAATTGGACAAGAATAAGCCTAGGGAGGACGAAAATGATCTAATTGATCATCCAATGACACTAATGAACTTATTGGATGCACAAGATTGGTTAAAAACCCTAATTGGACAAGAATAAGCCTAGGGAAGACGAAAATGACCTAATTGATCATCCAATGACACAAACACACCTATTGGATGCACAAGATTGGTTAAAAACCCTAATTGGACAAGAATATGCCTAGGGAGGACGAAAATGACCTAAATGTTAATCCAATGACACAAATGAACTTATTGGATGCACAAGATTGGTTAAAAACCCTAATTGGACAAGAATAAGCTTAAGGAGGACGAAAATGACCTAATTGATCATCCAATGATACAAACACACCTATTGGATGCACAAGGTTGGTTAAAAACCCTAGTTGGACAAGAATATGCCTAGGGAGGACGAAAATGACCTAATTGATCATCCAATGACACAAATGAACTTATTGGATGCACAAGATTGGCTAAAAACCCTAATTGGACAAGAATAAGCATAGGGAGGACGAAAATGACCTAATTGATCATCCAATGACACAAACACACCTATTGGATGCACAAGATTGGTTAAAAACCCTAATTGGACAAGAATATGCCTAGGGAGGACGAAAATGACCTAAATGTTAATCCAATGACACAAATGAACTTATTGGATGCACAAGATTGGTTAAAAACCCTAATTGGACAAGAATAAGCCTAGGGAGGACGAAAATGACTAAATGTTAATCCAATGACACAACTCAACTTATTGGATGCACAAGATTGGTTAAGAACCCTAATTGGACAAGAATAAGCCTAGGGAGGACGAAAATGACCTAAATGTTAATCCAATGACACAACTCAACTTATTGGATGCACAAGATTGGTTAAAAACCCTAATTGGACAAGAAGAAGCCTAGGGAGGACGAAAATAACCTAATTGATCACCCAATGACACAAACACACCTATTGGATGCACAAGATTCGTTAAAAACCCTAATTGGACAAGAATATGCCTAGGGAGGACGAAAATGACCTAATTGATCATCCAATGACACAAACACACCTATTGGATGCACAAGATTGGTTAAAAACCCTAATTGGACAAGAATAAGCCTAGGGAGGACAAAAATGACGTAATTGATCATCCATTGCCACAAACACACCTATTGGATGCACAAGATTGGTTAAAAACCCTAATTGGACAAGAATATGCCTAGGGAGGACGAAAATGACCTAATTGATCATCCAATGACACAAACACACCTATTGGATGCACAAGATTTGTTAAAAACCCTAATTTGACAAGAATATGCCTAGGGAGGACGAAAATGACCTAAATATTAATTCAATGACACAAACAAACTTATTGGATGCACAAGATTGGTTAAAAACCCTAATTGGACAAGAATAAGCCTAGGGATGACGAAAATGACCTAATTGATCATCCAATGACACAAACACACCTATTGGATGCACAAGATTGGTTAAAAACCCTAATTGGACAAGAATATGCCTAGGGAGGACGAAAATGACCTAATTGGTCATCCAATGACACAAACACACCTATTGGATGCACAACATTGGTTAAAAACCCTAATTGGACAAGAATTAGGCTAGGGAGGATGAAAATAACCTAATTGATCATCCAATGACACAAACACACCTATTGGATGCAAAAGATTGGTTAAAAACCCTAATTGGACAAGAATATGCCTAGGGAGGACGAAAATGACCTAAATGTTAATCCAATGACACAAATGAACTTATTGGATGCACAAGATTGGTTAAAAACCCTAATTGGACAAGAATAAGCTTAGGGAGGACGAAAATGACCTAATTGATCATCCAATTACACAAACACACCTATTGGATGCACAAGATTGGTTAAAAACCCTAATTGGACAAGAATAAGCCTAGGGAGGACGAAAATAACCTAATTGATCATCCAATGACACAAACACACCTATTGGATGCACAAGATTGGTTAAAAACCCTAATTGGACAAGAATATGCCTAGGGAGGACGAAAATGACCTAAATGTTATTCCAATGACACAAATGAACTTATTGGATGCACAAGATTGGTTAAAAACCCTAATTGGATAAGAATAAGCCTAGGGTGGTTGGAAATGACCTAAATGTTAATCCAATGACACAACTCAACTTATTGGATGCACAAGATTGGTTAAAAACCCTAATTGGACAAGAATAAGCCTATGGAGGACGAAAATGACCTAATTGATCATCCAATGACACAAACACACCTATTGGATGCACAAGATTGGTTAAAAACCCTAATTGGACAAGAATAAGCCTAGGGAGGACGAAAATGACCTAAATGTTAATCCAATGACACAACTCAACTTGTTGGATGCACAAGATTGGTTAAAAACCCTAATTGGACAAGAATAAGCCTAGGGAGGACGAAAATAACCTAATTGATCATCCAATGACACAAACACACCTATTGGATGCACAAGATTGGTTAAAAACCCTAATTGGACAAGAATATGCCTAGGGAGGACGAAAATGACCTAAATGTTAATCCAATGACACAAATGAACTTATTGGATGCACAAGATTGGTTAAAAACCCTAATTGGACAAGAATATAACTAGGGAGGACGAAAATGACCTAAATATTAATTCAATGACACAAACAAACTTATTGGATGCACAAGATTGGTTAAAAACCCTAATTGGACAAGAATAAGCCTAGGGAGGACGAAAATGACCTAATTGATCATCCAATGACACAAACACACCTATTGGATGCACAAGATTGGTTAAAAACCCTAATTGGACAAGAATATGCCTAGGGAGGACGAAAATGACCTAATTGATCATCCAATGACACAAATGAACTTATTGGATGCACAAGATTAGTTAAAAACCCTAATTGGACAAGAATAAGCCTAGGGAGGACGAAAATAACCTAATTGATCATCCAATGACACAAACACACCTACTGGATGCACAAGATTGGTCTAAAACTCTAATTGGACAAGAATATGCCTAGAGAGGACGAAAATGACCTAAATGTTAATCCAATGACACAAATGAACTTATTGGATGCACAAGATTGGTTAAAAACCCTAATTGGACAAGAATAAGCCTAGGGAGGACGAAAATGACTTAAATGTTAATCCAATGACACAACTCAACTTATTGGATGCACAAGATTGGTTAAAAACCCTAATTGGACAAGAATATGCCTAGGGAGGACGAAAATGACCTAATTTATCATCCAATGACACAAACACACCTATTGGATGCACAAGATTGGTTAAAAACCCTAATTGGACAAGAATATGCCTAGGGAGGACGAAAATGACTTAAATATTAATTCAATGACACAAACAAACTTATTGGATGCACAAGATTGGTTAAAAACCCTAATTGGACAAGAATAAGCCTAGGGAGGACGAAAATGACCTAATTGATCATCCAACGACACAAACACACCTATTGGATGCACAAGATCGGTTAAAAACCCTAATTGAACAAGAATAGGCCTAGGGAGGATTAAAATGACCTAATTGATCATCCAATGACACAAACACACCTATTGGAAGCACAAGATTGGTTAAAAACCCTAATTGGACAAGAATATGCCTAGGGAGTACGAAAATGACCTAAATGTTAATCCAATGACACAAATGAGCTTATTGGATGCACAAGATTTGTTAAAAACCCTAATTGGACAAGAATAAGCCTAGGGAGGACGAAAATGGCCTAGTTGATCATCCAATGACACAAACACACCTATTGGAAGCACAAGATTGGTTAAAAACCCTAATTGGACAAGAATAAGTCTAGGGAGGACGAAAATGACCTAAATGTTAATCCAATGAAACAACTCAACTTATTGGATGCACAAGATTCGTTAAAAACCCTAATTGGACAAGAATAAGCCTAGGGAGGACGAAAATGACCTAATTGATCATCCAATGGCACAAACACACTTATTGGATGCACAAGATTGGTTAAAAACCCTAATTGGACAAGAATATGCCTAGGGAGGACGAAAATGACCTAATTGATCATCCAATGACACAAACACACCTATTGGATGCACAAGATTGGTTAAAAACCTTCATTGGACAATAATATGCCTAGGGAGGACGAAAATGACCTAAATATTAATTCAATGACACAAACAAACTTATTGGATGCACAAGATTGGTTAAAAACCCTAATTGGACAAGAATATGCCTAGGGAGGACGAATATGACCTAATTGATCATCCAATGACACAAACACACCTATTGGATGCACAAGATTGGTTAAAAACCCTAATTGGACAAGAATAAGCCTAGGGAGGACGAAAATGACCTAAATGTTAATCCAATGACACAACTCAACTTATTGGATGCACAAGATTGGTTAAAAACCCTAATTGGAATAGAATAAGCCTAGGGAGGACGAAAATGACCTAATTGATCATCCAATGACACAAACACACGTATTGGATGCACAAGATTGGTTAAAAATCCTAATTGGACAAGAATATGCCTAGGGAGGACGAAAATTACCTAAATATTAATTCAATGACACAAACAAACTTATCTGATGCACAAGATTGGTTAAAAACCCTAATTGGACAAGAATAAGCCTAGGGAGGACGAAAATGACCTAATTGATCATCCAATGACACAAACACACCTATTGGATGCACAAGATTGGTTAAAAACCCTAATTGGACAAGAATAAGCCTAGGGAGGACGAAAATGACCTAATTGATCATCCAATGACACAAACACACCTATTGGATGCACAAGATTGGTTAAAAACCCTAATTGGACAAGAATAAGCCTAGGAAGGACAAAAATGACCTAATTGAACATCCAATGACACAAACACACCTATTGGATGCACAAGATTTGTTAAAAACCCTAATTGGACAAGAATATGCCTAGGGAGGACGAGAATGACCTAAATATTAATTCAATGACACAAACAAAGTAATTGGATGCACAAGATTGGTTAAAAACCCTAATTGGACAAGAATAAGCCTAGGGAGGACGAAAATGACCTAATTGATCATCCAATGACACAAACACACCTATTGGATGCACAAGATTGGTTAAAAACCCTAATTGGACAAGAATATGCCTAGGGAGGACGAAAATGACCTAATTGATCATCCAATGACACAAACACACCTATGGGATGCACAAGATTGGTTAAAAACCCTAATTGGACAAGAATATGCCTAGGGATGACGAATATGACCTAAATGTTAATCCAATAACACAAATGAACTTATTGGATGCACAAGATTGGTTAAAAACCCTAATTGGACAAGAATAAGCCTAGGGAGAACGAAAATGACGTAATTGATCATCCACTGACACAAACACACCTATTGGATGCACAAGATTCGTTAAAAACCCTAATTGGACAAGAATATGCCTAGGGAGGACGGATATGACCTAAATGTTAATCCAATGACAGAAATGAACTTATTGGATGCACAAGATTGGTTAGAAACCCTAATTGGACAAGAATAAGCCTAGGGAGGACGAAAATGACCTAATTGATCATCCAATGACACTAATGAACTTATTGGATGCACAAGATTGGTTAAAAACCCTAATTGGACAAGAATAAGCCTAGGGAGGACGAAAATGACCTAATTGATCATCCAATGACACAAACACACCTATTGGATGCACAAGATTGGTTAAAAACCCTAATTGGACAAGAATATGCATAGGGAGGATGAAAATGACCTAATTGATCATCCAGTGACACAAACACACCTATTGGATGCACAAGATTGGTTAAAAACCCTAATTGGACAAGAATATGCCTAGGGAGGACGAATATGACCTAAATGTTAATCCAATAACACAAATGAACTTATTGGATGCACAAGATTGGTTAAAAACCCTAATTGGACAAGAATAAGCCTAGGGAGAACGAAAATGACGTAATTGATCATCCACTGACACAAACACACCTATTGGATGCACAAGATTGGTTAAAAACCCTAATTGGGCAAGAATATGCCTAGGGAGGACGAATATGACCTAAATGTTAATCCAATGACACAAATGAACTTATTGGATGCACAAGATTGGTTAAAAACCCTAATTGGACAAGAATAAGCCTAGGGAGGACGCAAAATGACCTAATTGATCATCCAATGACACTAATGAACTTATTGAATGCACAAGATTGGTTAAAAACCCTAATTGGACAAGAATAAGCCTAGGGAGGACGAAAATGACCTAATTGATCATCCAATGACACAAACACACCTATTGGATGCACAAGATTGGTTAAAAACCCTAATTGGACAAGAATATGCCTAGGGAGGACGAAAATGACCTAAATGTTAATCCAATGACACAACTCAACCTATTGGATGCACAAGATTGGTTAAAAACCCTAATTGGACAAGAATAAGCCTAGGGAGGACGATAAATGACCTAATTGATCATCCAATGACACAAACACACCTATTGGATGCACAAGATTGGTTAAAAACCCTAATTGGACAAGAATAAGCCTAGGGAGGACGAAAATGACCTAATTGATCATCCAATGACACAAACACACCTATTGGATGCACAAGATTGGTTAAAAACCCTAATTGGACAAGAATAAGCCTAGGGAGGACAAAAATGACCTAATTGAGCATCCAATGACATAAACACACCTATTGGATGCACAAGATTGGTTAAAAACCCTAATTGGACAAGAATAAGCCTAGGGAGGACGAAAATGACCTAATTGATCATCCAATGACACAAACACACCTATTGGATGCACAAGATTGGTTAAAAACCCTAATTGGACAAGAATAAGCCTAGGAAGGACGAAAGTGACCTAATTGATCATCCAATGACACAAACACACCTATTGGATGCACAAGATTGGTTAAAAACCCTAATTGGACAAGAATATGCCTAGGGAGGACGAAAATGACCTAAATATTAATTCAATGACACAAACAAAGTTATTGGATGCACAAGATTGGTTAAAAACCCTAATTGGACAAGAATAAGCCTAGGGAGGATTAAAATGACCTAATTGATCATCCAATGACACAAACACACCTATTGGATGCACAAGATTGGTTAAAAACCCTAATTGGACAAGAATATGCCTACGGAGGACGAAAATGACCTAAATATTAATTCAATGACGCAAACAAACTTATCGGATGCACAAGATTGGTTAAAAACCCTAATTGGACAAGAATAAGCCTAGGGAGGACGAAAATGACCTAATTGATCATCCAATGACACAAACACACCTATTGGATGCACAAGATTGGTTAAAAACCCTAATTGGACAAAGATAAGCCTAGGGAGGACGAAAATGACCTAATTGATTATCCAATGACACAAACACACCTATTGGATGCACAAGATTGGTTAAAAACCCTAATTGGACAAGAATAAGCCTAGGGAGGACGAAAATGACCTAAATGTTAATCCAATGACACAACTCAACTTACTGGATGCACAAGATTGGTTAAAAACCCTAATTGGACAAGAATAAGCCTAGGGAGGACGAAAATGAACTAATTGATCATCCAATGACACAAACACACCTATTGGATGCACAAGATTCGTTAAAAACCCTAATTGGACAAGAATATGCCTAAGGAGGACGAAAATGACCTAATTGATCATCCAATGACACAAACACACCTATTGGATGCACAAGATTGGTTAAAAACCCTAATTGGACAAGAATATGCCTAGGGAGGACGAAAATGACCTAATTGATCATCCAATGACACAAACACACCTATTGGATGCACAAGATTGGTTAAAAACCCTACCTGGACAAGAATATGTCTAGGGAGGACGAAAATGACCTAATTGATCATCCAATGACACAAATGAACTTATTGGATGCACAAGATTGGTTAAAAACCTAATTGGACAAGAATAAGCCTAGGGAGAATGAAAATGACCTAAATGTTAAGCCAATGACACAACTCAACTTATTGGATGCACAAGATTGGTTAAAAACCCTAATTGGACAAGAATAAGCCTAGGGAGGACGAAAATGACCTAATTGATCATCCAATGACACAAACACACCTATTGGATGCACAAGATTGGTTAAAAACCCTAATTGGACAAGAATATGCCTAGGGAGGACGAAAATGACCTAATTGATCATCCAATGACACAAACACACCTATTGGATGCACAAGATCGGTTAAAAACCCTAATTGGACAAGAATAAGCCTAGGGAGGACGAAAATGACCTAGTTGATCATCCAATGACACAAACACACCTATTGGATGCACAAGATTGGTTTAAAACCCTAATTGGACAAGAATATGCCTAGGGAGGATGAAAATGACCTAATTGATCATCCAATGACACAAATGAACTTATTGGATGCACAAGATTAGTTAAAAACCCTAATTGGACAAGAATAAGCCTAGGGAGGACGAAAATAACCTAATTGATCATCCAATGACACAAATGAACTTATTGGATGCACAAGATTACTTAAAAACCCTAATTGGACAAGAATAAGCCTAGGGAGGACGAAAATAACCTAATTGATCATCCAATGACACAAACACACCTATTGGATGCACAAGATTGGTCTAAAACTCTAATTGGACAAGAATATGCCTAGGGAGGACGAAAATGACCTAAATTTTAATCCAATGACACAAATGAACGTATTGGATGCACAAGATTGGTTAAAAACCCTAATTGGACAAGAATAAGCCTAGGGAGGACGAAAATGACCTAATTGATCATCCAATGACACAAACACACCTATTGGATGCACAAGATTGGTTAAAAACCCTAATTGGACAAGAATAAGCCTAGGGAGGACGAAAATGACCTAATTGATCATCCATTGCCACAAACACACCTATTGGATGCACAAGATTGGTTAAAAACCCTAACTAGACAAGAATATGCCTAGGGAGGACGAAAATGACCTAAATATTAATTCAATGAAACAAACAAACTTATTGGATGCACAAGATTGGTTAAAAACCCTAATTGGACAAGAATAAGCCTAGGGAGGACGAAAATGACCTAATTGATCATCCAATGACACAAACACACCTATTGGATGCACAAGATTGGTTAAAAACCCTAATTGGACAAGAATATGCATAGGGAGGACGAAAATGACCTAATTGATCATCCAATGACAAAAACACACCTATTGGATGCACAAGATTGGTTAAAAACCCTAATTGGACAAGAATATGCCTAGGGAGGACGAAAATGACCTAAATGTAAATCCAATGACACAAATGAACTTATTGGATGCACAAGATTGGTTAAAAACCCTAATTGGACAAGAATAAGCCTAGGGAGGACGAAAATGACCTAAATGATCATCCAATGACACAAACACACCTATTGGAAGCACAAGATTGGTTAAAAACCCTAATTGGACAAGAATATGCCTAGGGAGGACGAAAATGACCTAAATGTTAATCCAATGACACAAATGAGCTTATTGGATGCACAAGATTGGTTAAAAACCCTAATTGGACAAGAATAAGCCTAGGGAGGACGAAAATGGCCTAATTGATCATCCAATGACACAAACACACCTATTGGAAGCACAAGATTGGTTAACCACCCTAATTGGACAAGAATATGCCTAGGGAGGACGAAAATGACCTAAATGTTAATCCAATGACACAAATGAACTTATTGGATGCACAAGATTGGTTAAAAACCCTAATTGGAACAGAATAAGCCTAGGGAGGACGAAAGTGACCTAATTGATCATCCAATGACACAATAACACCTATTGGATGCACAAGATTGGTTAAAAACCCTAATTGGACAAGAATATGCCTAGGGAGGACAAAAATGACCTAAATATTAATTCAATGACACAAACAAACTTATTGGATGCACAAGATTGGTTAAAAACCCTAATTGGACAAGGATAAGCCTAAGGAGGAAGAAAATGGCCTAATTGGTAATCCAATGACACAAACACACCTATTGGAAGCACAAGATTGGTTAAAAACCCTAATTGGACAAGAATATGCCAAGGGAGAACGAAAATGACCTAAATATTAATTCAATGACACAAACAAACTTATTGGATGCACATGATTGGTTAAAAACCCTAATTGGACAAGAATAAGCCTAGGGAGGACGAAAATGACCTAATTGATCATCCAATGACACAAACACACCTATTGGATGCACAAGATTGGTTAAAAACCATAATTGGACAAGAATATGCCTAGGTAGGACGAAAATGACCTAATTTATCATCCAATGACATAAACACACCTATTGGATGCACAAGATTGGTTAAAAACCCTAATTGGACAAGAATATGCCTAGGGAGGACGAAAATGACCTAATTGATCATCCAATGACACAAACATACCTATTGGATGCACAAGATTGGTTAAAAACCCTAATTGGACAATAATATGCCTAGGGAGGACGAAAATGACCTAAATATTAATTCAAGGACACAAACAAACTTATTGGATGCACAAGACTGGTTAAAAACCCTAATTGGACAATAATATGCCTAGGGAGGACGAAAATGACCTAATTGATCATCCAATGACACAAACACACCTATTGGATGCACAAGATTGGTTAGAAACCCTAATTGGACAAGAATATGCCTAGGGAGGACCAAAATGACCTAATTGATCATCGAATGACACAAACACACCTATTGGATACACAAGATTGATTAAAAACCCTAATTGGACAAGAATATACCTAGGGAGGACGAAAATGACCTAAATGTTAATCCAATGACACAAATGAACTTATTGGATGCACAAGATTGGTTAAAAACCCTAATTGGACAAGAATAAGTCTAGGGAGGACGAAAATGACCTAAATGTTAATCCAATGAAACAACTATACTTATTGGATGCACAAGATTGGTTAAAAACCCTAATTGGACAAGAATAAGCCTAAGGAGAACGAAAATGACCTAATTGATCATCCAATGACACAAACACACTTATTGGATGCACAAGATTGGTTAAAAACCCTAATTGGACAAGAATATGCCTAGGGAGGACAAAAATGACCTAATTGATCATCCAATGACACAAACACACCTATTGGATGCACAAGATTGGTTAAAAACCTTCATTGGACAATAATATGCCTAGGGAGGACGAAAATGACCTAAATATTAATTCAATGACACAAACAAACTTATTGGATGCACAAGATTGGTTAAAAACCCTAATTAGACAAGAATATGCCTAGGGAGGACGAAAATGACCTAATTTATCATCCAATGACACAAACACACCTATTGGATGCACAAGATTGGTTAAAAACCCTAGTTGGACAAGAACATGCCTACGGAGGACGAAAATGACCTAATTGATCATCCAATGACACTAATGAACTTATTGGATGCACAAGATTGGTTAAAAACCCTAATTGGACAAGAATAAGCCTAGGGAGGACGAAAATGACCTAATTGATCATCCAATGACACAAACACACCTATTGGATGCACAAGATTGGTTAAAAACCCTAACTGGACAAGAACAAGCCTAGGGAGGACGAAAATGACCTAATTGATCATCCAATGACACAAACACACCTATTGGATGCACAAGATTGGTTAAAAACCCTAATTGGACAAGAATATGCCTAGGGAGGACGAAAATGACCTAATTGATCATCCAATGACACAAACACACCTATTGGATGCACAAGATTGGTTAAAAACCCGAATTGGACAAGAATATGCCTATGGAGGACGAAAATGACCTAAATATTAATTTAATGACACAAACAAACTTATCGGATGCACAAGATTGGTTAAAAACCCTAATTGGACAAGAAAAAGCCTAGGGAGGACGAAAATGACCTAATTGATCATCCAATGACACATACACACCTATTAGATGCACAAGATTGCTTAAAAACCCTAATTGGACAAGAATAAGCCTAGGGAGGACAAAAATGACCTAATTGATCATCCAATGACACAAACACACCTATTGGATGCACAAGATTGGTTAAAAACCCTAATTGGACAAGAATATGCCTAGGGAGGACGAAAATGACCTAATTGATCATCCAATGACACAAACACACCTATTGGATGCACAAGATTGGTTAAAAACCCGAATTGGACTAGAATATGCCTAGGGAGGACGAAAATGACCTAAATATTAATTCAATGACACAAACAAACTTATCGGATGCACAAGATTGGTTAAAAACCCTAATTGGACAAGAATAAGCCTAGGGAGGACGAAAATGACCTAATTGATCATCCAATGACACAAACACACCTATTGGATGCACAAGATTGGTTAAAAACCCTAATTGGACAAGAATAAGCCTAGGGAGGACGAAAATGACCTAATTAGTCATCCAATGACACAAACACACCTATTGGATGCACAAGATTGGTTAAAAACCCTAATTGGACAAGAATATGCCTATGGAGGACGAAAATGACCTAATTGATCATCCAATGACACAAACACACCTTTTGGATGCACAAGATCGGTTAAAAACCCTAATTGGACAAGAATATGCCTAGGGAGGACGAAAATGACCTAATTGATCATCCAATGACACAAACACACCTATTGGATGCACAAGATTGGTTAAAAACCCTAATTGGACAAGAATATGCCTAGGGAGGACGAAAATGACCTAATTGATCATCCAATGACACAAATGAACTTATTGGAGACACAAGATTAGTTAAAAATCCTAATTGGACAAGAATAAGTCTAGGGAGGACCAAAATAACCTAATTGATCATCCAATGACACAAACACACCTATTGGATGCACAAGATTGGTCTAAAACTCTAATTGGACAAGAATATGCCTAGGGAGGACGAAAATGACCTAAATGTTAATCCAATGACACAAATGAACTTATTGGATGCACAAGATTGGTTAAAAACCTTAATTGGACAAGAATAAGCCTAGGGAGGACGAAAATGACCTAAATGTTAATCCAATGACACAACTCAACTTATTGGATGCACAAGATTGGTTAAAAACCCTAATTGGGCAAGAATAAGCCTATGGAGGACGAAAATGACCTAAATGTTAATCCAATGACACAAACACACCTATTGGATGCACAAGATTGGTTAAAAACCCTAATTGGACAAGAATATGCCTAGGGAGGACGAAAATGACCTAATTGATCATCCAATGACACAAACACACCTATTGGATGCACAAGATTGGTTAAAAACCCTAATTGGACAAGAATAAGCCTAGTGAGGACGAAAATGACCTAATTGATCATCAAATGACACTAACACACCTATTGGAAGCACAAGAATGGTTAATAACCCTACTTGGACAAGAATATGCCTAGGGAGGACGAAAATGACCTAATTGATCATCCAATGACACAAATGAACATATTGGATGCACAAGATTTGTTAAAAACCCTAATTGGACAAGAATAAGTCTAGGGAGGACGAAAATGACCTAATTGATCATCCAATGACACAAACACACCTATTGGATGCACAAGATTGGTTAAAAACCCTAATTGGACAAGAATATGCCTAGGGAGGACGAAAATGACCTAATTGATCATCCAATGACACAAACACACCTATTGGATGCACAAGATTGGTTAAAAACCCTAATTGGACAAGAATAAGCCTAGGGAGGACAAAAATGACCTAATTGATCATCCAATGACACAAACACACCTATTGGATGCACAAGATTGGTTACAAACCCTAATTGGACAAAAATAAGCCTAGGGAGGACGAAAATGACCTAATTGATCATCCAATGACACAAACACACCTATTGGATGCACAAGATTGGTTAAAAACCCTAATTGGACAAGAATATGCCTAGGGAGGACGAAAATGACCTAATTGATCATCCAATGACACAAACACACCTATTGGATGCACAAGATTTGTTAAAAACCATAATTGGACAAGAATAAGCCTAGGAAGGACGAAAATAACTTAATTGATCATCCTATGACACAAACACACCTATTGGATGCACAAGATTGGTTAAAAACCCTAATTGGACAAGAATATGCCTAGGGAGGACGAAAATGACCTAAATATTAATTCAATGACACAAACAAAGTTATTGGATGCACAAGATTGGTTAAAAACCCTAATTGGACAAGCATAAGCCTAGGGAGGACGAAAATGACCTAATTGATCATCCAATGACACAAACACACCTATTGGATGCACTAGATTGGTTAAAAACCCTAATTGGACAAGAATATGCCTAGGGAGGACGAAAATGACCTAAATGTAAATCCAATGACACAAATGAACTTATTGGATGCACAAGATTGGTTAAAAACCCTAATTGGACAAGAATAAGCATAGGGAGGACGAAAATGACCTAAATGTTAATCCAATGACACAACTCAACTTATTGGATGCACAAGCTTGGTTAAAAACCATAATTGGACAAGAATAAGCCTACGGAGGACGAAAATGACCTAATTGATCATCCAATGACACAAACACACCTATTGGATGCACAAGATTGGTTAAAAACCCTAATTGGACAAGAATATGCCTAGGGAGGACGAAAATGACCTAATTGATCATCCAATGACACAAATGAACTTATTGGATGCACAAGATTAGTTAAAAACCCTAATTGGACAAGAATAAGCCTAGGGAGGACGAAAATAACCTAATTGATCATCCAGTGACACAAACACACCTATTGGATGCACAAGATTGGTCTAAAACTCTAATTGGCCAAGAATATGCCTAGGGAGGACGAAAATGACCTAAATGTTAATCCAATGACACAAATGAACTTATTGGATGCACAAGATCGGTTAAAAACCCTAATTGGACAAGAATAAGCCTAGGGAGGACGAAAATGACCTAATTGTTAATCCAATGACACAACTCAACTTATTGGAGGCACAAGATTGGTTAAAAACCTTAATTTGACAAGAATAAGCCTAGGGAGGACGAAAATGACCTAATTGATCATCCAATGACTCAAACACACCTATTGGATGCACAAGATTGGTTAAAAACCCTAATTGGACAAGAATATGCATAGGGAGGACGAAAATGACCTAATTGATCATCCAATGACACAAACACACCTATTGGATGCACAAGATTGGTTAAAAACCCTAATTGGACAAGAATATGCCTAGGGAGGACGAAAATGACCTAATTGATCATCCAATGACACAAACACACCTATTGGATGCACAAGATTGGTTAAAAACCCTAATTGGACAAGAATATGCCTAGGGAGGACGAAAATGACCTAAATATTAATTCAATGACACAAACAAAGTTATTGGATGCACAAGATTGGTTAAAAACCCTAATTGGACAAGAATAAGCCTAGGGAGGACGAAAATGACCTAATTGATCATCCAATGACGCAAACACACCTATTGGATGCACAAGATTGGTTAAAAACCCTAATTGGACAAGAATAAGCCTAGGGAGGACGAAAATGACCTAATTGATCATCCAATGACACAAACACACCTATTGGATGCACAAGATTGGTTAAAACCCTAATTGGACTAGAATAAGCCTAGGGAGGACGAAAATGACCTAATTGATCATCCAATGACACAAACACACCTATTGGATGCACAAGATTGGTTAAAAACCCTAATTGGACAAGAATATGCCTAGGGAGGACGTAAATGACCTAAATATTAATTCAATGACACAAACAAAGTTATTGGATGCACAAGATTGGTTAAAAACCCTAATTGGACAAGAATAAGCCTAGGTAGGACGTAAATGACCTAATTGATCATCCAATGACACAAACACACCTATTGGACGCACAAGATTGGTTAAAAACCCTAATTGGACAAGAATATGCCTAGGGAGGACGAAAATGACCTAAATATTAATTCAATGACACAAACAAAGTTATTGGATGCACAAGATTGGTTAAAAACCCTAATTGGACAAGAATAAGCCTAGGGAGGACGTAAATGACCTAATTGATCATCCAATGACACAAACACACCTATTGGATGCACAAGATTGGTTAAAAACCCTAATTGGACAAGAATATGCCTAGGGAGGACGAAAATGACCTAATTGATCATCCAATGACACAAACACACCTATTGGATGCACAAGATTGGTTAAAAACCCTAATTAGACAAGAATATGCCTAGGGAGGACGTAAATGACCTAATTGATCATCCAATGACACAAACACACCTATTGGATGCACAAGATTGGTTAAAAACCCTAATTGGACAAGAATATGCCTAGGGAGGACGAAAATGACCTAATTGATCATCCAATGACACAAACACACCTATTGGATGCACAAGATTGGTTAAAAACCCTAATTGGACAAGAATATGCCTAGGGAGGACGAAAATGACCTAAATATTAATTCAATTACACAAACAAAGTTATTGGATGCACAAGATTGGTTAAAAACCCTAATTTGACAAGAATAGGCCTAGGGAGGACGTAAATGACCTAATTGATCATCCAATGACACAAACACACCTATTGGATGCACAAGATTGGTTAAAAACCCTAATTGGACAAGAATATGCCTAGGGAGGACGAAAATGACCTAATTGATCATCCAATGACACAAACACACCTATTGGATGCACAAGATTGGTTAAAAACCCTAATTGGACAAGAATATGCCTAGGGAGGACGAAAATGACCTAATTGATCATCCAATGACACAAATGAACTTTTGGATGCACAAGATTAGTTAAAAACCCTAATTGGACAAGAATAAGCCTAGGGAGGACGAAAATAACCTAATTGATCATCCAATGACACAAACACACCTATTGGATGCACAAGATTGGTTAAAAACCCTAATTGGACAAGAATATGCCTAGGGAGGACGAAAATGACCTAATTGATCATCCAATGACACAAACACACCTATTGGATGCACAAGATTGGTTAAAAACCCTAATTGGACAAGAATATGCCTAGGGAGGACGAAAATGACCTAATTGATCATCCAATGACACAAATGAACTTATTGGATGCACAAGATTAGTTAAAAACCCTAATTGGACAAGAATAAGCCTAGGGAGGACGTAAATAACCTAATTGATCATCCAATGACACAAACACACCTATTGGATGCACAAGATTGGTCTAAAACTTTAATTGGACAAGAATATGCCTAGGGAGGACGAAAATGACCTAAATGTTAATCCAATGACACAAATGAACTTATTGGATGCACAAGATTGGTTAAAAACCCTAATTGGACAAGAATAAGCCTAGGGAGGACGAAAATGACCTAAATGTTAATCCAATGACACAACTCAAGTTATTGGATGCACAAGATTGATTAAAAACCTTAATTGGACAAGAATAAGCCTAGGGAGGACAAAAATGACCTAATTGATCATCCAATGACACAAACACACCTATTGGATGCACAAGATTGGTTAAAAACCCTAATTGGACAAGAATATGCCTAGGGAGGACGAAAATGACCTAATTGATCATCCAATGACACAAACACACCTATTGGATGCACAAGATTGGTTAAAAACCCTAATTGGACAAGAATAAGCCTAGGGAGGACGAAAATGACCTAATTGATCATCCAATGACACAAACACACCTATTGGATGCACAAGATTGGTTAAAAATCCTAATTTGACAAGAATAAGCCTAGGGAGGACGAAAATGACCTAAATGTTAATCCAATGACACAAATGAACTTATTGGATGCACAAGATTTGTTAAAAACCCTAATTGGACAAGAATAAGCCTAGGGAGGACGAAAATGACCTAAATGTTAATCCAATGAAACAACTCAACTTATTGGATGCACAAGATTGGTTAAAAACCCTAATTGGACAAGAATAAGCCTAGGGAGGACGAAAATGACCTAATTGATCATCCAATGACACAAACACACCTATTGGATGCACAAGATTGGTTAAAAACCCTAATTGGACAAGAATATGCCTAGGGAGGACGAAAATGACCTAATTGATCATCCAATGACACAAACACACCTATTGGATACACAAGATTGATTAAAAACCCTAATTGGACAAGAATATACCTAGGGAGGACGAAAATGACCTAAATGTTAATCCATTGACACAAATGAACTTATTGGATGCACAAGATTGGTTAAAAACCCTAATTGGACAAGAATAAGTCTAGGGAGGACGAAAATGACCTAAATGTTAATCCAATGAAACAACTCAACTTATTGGATGAACAAGATTCGTTAAAAACCCTAATTGGACAAGAGTAAGCCTTGGGAGGACGAAAATGACCTAATTGATCATCCAATGACACAAACACACTTATTGGATGCACAAGATTGGTTAAAAACCCTAATTGGACAAGAATATGCCTAGGGAGGACGAAAATGACCTAATTGATCATCCAATGACACAAACACACCTATTGGATGCACAAGATTGGTTAAAAACCTTCATTGGACAATAATATGCCTAGGGAGGACGAAAATGACCTAAATATTAATTCGATGACACAAACAAACTTATTGGATGCACAAGATTGGTTAAAAACCCTAATTGGACAAGAATAAGCTTAGGGAGAACAAAAATGACCTAATTGATCATCCAATGACACAAACACACCTATTGGATGCACAAGATTGGTTAAAAACCCTAATTGGACAAGAATATGCCTAGGGAGGACGAAAATGACTTAAATATTAATTCAATGACACAAACAAACTTATTGGATACACAAGATTGGTTAAAAACCCTAATTGGACAAGAATAAGCCTAGGGAGGACGAAAATGGCCTAATTGATCATCCAATGACACAAACACACCTATTGGATGCACAAGATCGGTTAAAAACCCTAATTGAACAAGAATAAGCCTAGGGAGGACGAAAATGACCTAATTGATCATCCAATGTCACAAACACACCTCTTGGAAGCACATGATTGGTTAAAAACCGTAATTGGACAAGAATATGCCTAGGGAGGACGAAAACGACCTAAATGTTAATCCAATGACACAAATGAGCTTATTAGATGCACAAGATTGGTTAAAAACCCTAATTGGAACAGAATAAGCCTAGGGAGGACGAATGTGACCTAATTGATCATCCAATGACACAAACACACCTATTGGATGCACAAGATTGGTTAAAAACCCTAATTGGAAAAGAATATGCCTAGGGAGGACGAAAATGACCTAAATGTTAATCCAATGACACAATTGAGCTTATTGGATGCACAAGATTGGTTAAAAACCCTAATTGGAACACAATAAGCCTAGGGAGGACGAAAGTGACCTAATTGATCATCCAATGACACAAACACACCTATTGGATGCACAAGATTGGTTAAAAACCCTAATTGGACAAGAATATGCCTAGGGAGGACGAAAATGACCTAAATATTAATTCAATGACTCAAACAAACTTATTGGATGCACAAGATTGGTTAAGAACCCTAATTGGACAAGGATAAGCCTAAAAAGGAAGAAAATGGCCTAATTGGTCATCCAATGACACAAACACACCTATTGGAAGCACAAGATTGGTTAAAAACCCTAATTGGACAAGAATATGCCAAGGGAGAACGAAAATGACCTAAATATTAATTCAATGACACAAACAAACTTATTGGATGCACATGATTGGTTAAAAACCCTAATTGGACAAGAATAAGCCTAGGGAGGACGAAAATGACCTAATTGATCATCCAATGACACAAACACACCTATTGGATGCACAAGATTGGTTAAAAACCCTAATTGGACAAGAATATGCCTAGGGAGGACGAAAATGACCTAATTTATCATCCAATGACACAAACACACCTATTGGATGCACAAGATTGGTTAAAAACCCTAATTGGACAAGAATATGCCTAGGGAGAACGAAAATGACCTAATTGATCATCCAATGACACAAACATACCTATTGGATGCACAAGATTGGTTAAAAATCCTAATTGGACAATAATATGCCTAGGGAGGACGAAAATGACCTAAATATTAATTCAAGGACACAAACAAACTTATTGGATGCACAAGATTGGTTAAAAACCCTAATTGGACAATAATATGCCTAGGGAGGACGAAAATGACCTAATTGATCATCCAATGACACAAACACACCTATTGGATGCACAAGATTGGTTAAAAACCCTAGTTGGACAAGAACATGCCTAGGGAGGACGAAAATGACCTAACTGATCATCCAATGACACGAATGAACTTATTGGATGCACAAGATTGGTTAAAAACACTAATTGGACAAGAATAAGCCTACGGACGACGAAAATGACCTAATTGATCATCCAATGACACAAACACACCTATTGGATGCACAAGATTGGTTAAAAACCCTAATTGGACAAGAATATGCCTAGGGAGGACGAAAATGACGTAATTGATCATCCAATGACACAAACACACCTATTGGATACACAAGATTGATTAAAAACCCTAATTGGACAAGAATATACCTAGGGAGGACGAAAATGACCTAAATGTTAATCCAATGACACAAATGAACTTATTGGATGCACAAGATTGGTTAAAAACCCTAATTGGACAAGAATAAGTCTAGGGAGGACGAAAATGACCTAAATGTTAATCCAATGAAACAACTCAACTTATTGGATGCACAAGATTGGTTAAAAACCCTAATTGGACAAGAATAAGCCTAGGGAGGACGAAAATGACCTAATTGATCATCCAATGACACAAACACACTTATTGGATGCACAAGATTGGTTAAAAACCCTAATTGGACAAGCATAAGCCTAAGGAGGAAGAAAATGGCCTAATTGGTCATCCAATGACACAAACACACCTATTGGAAGCACAAGATTGGTTAAAAACCCTAATTGGACAAGAATATGCCAAGGGAGAACGAAAATGAACTAAATATTAATTCAGAGACACAAACAAACTTATTGGATGCACATGATTGGTTAAAAACCCTAATTGGACAAGAATAAGCCTAGGGAGGACGGAAATGACCTAATTGATCATCCAATGACACAAACACACTTATTGGATGCACAAGATTGGTTAAAAACCCTAATTGGACAAGAATATGCCTAGGGAGGACGAAAATGACCTAATTGATCATCCAATGACACAAACACACCTATTGGATGCACAAGATTGGTTAAAAACCTTCATTGGACAATAATATGCCTAGGGAGGACGAAAATGACCTAAATATTAATTCAATGACACAAACAAACTTATTGGATGCACAAGATTGGTTAAAAACCCTAATTGGACAAGAATATGCCTAGGGAGGACGAAAATGACCTAAATGTGAATCCAATGACACAAATGAACTTATTGGATGCACAAGATTGGTTAAAAACCCTAATTGAACAAGAATAAGCCTAGGGAGGACGAAAATGACCTAATTGATCATCCAATGACACAAACACACCTATTGGATGCACAAGATTGGTTAAAAACCCTAATTGGACAAGAATATGCCTAGGGAGGACGAAAATGACCTAATTGATCATCCAATGACACAAACACACCTATTGGATGCACAAGATTGGTTAAAAACCCTAATTGGACAAGAAAAAGCCTAGGGAGGATGAAAATGACCTAATTGATCATCCAATGACACAAACACACCTATTGGATGCACAAGATTGGTTAAAAACCATAATTGGACAAGAATATGCCTAGGGAGGACGAAAATGACCTAATTGATCATCCAATGACACAAACACACCTATTGGATGCACAAGATTGGTTAAATACCATAATTGGACAAGAATAAGCCTAGGGAGGACGAAAATGACCTAATTGATCATCCAATGACACAAACACACCTATTGGATGCACAAGATTGGTTAAAAACCCTAATTGGACAAGAATATGCCTAGGGAGGACGAAAATGACCTAAATATTAATTCAATGACACAAACAAACTTATCGGATGCACAACATTGGTTAAAAACCCTAATTGGACAAGAATAAGCTTTGGGAGGACGAAAATGACCTAATTGATCATCCAATGACACAAACACACCTATTAGATGCACAAGATTGGTTAAAAACCCTAATTGGACAAGAATAAGCCTAGGGAGGACGAAAATGACCTAATTGATCATCCAATGACACAAACACACCTATTGGATGCACAAGATTGGTTAAAAACCCTAATTGGACAAGAATATGCCTAGGGAGGACGAAAATGACCTAAATATTAATTCAATGACATAAACAAAGTTATTGGATGCACAAGATTGGTTAAAAACCCTAATTGGACAAGAATAAGCCTAGGGAGGACGTAAATGACCTAATTGATCATCCAATGACACAAACACACCTATTGGATGCACAAGATTGGTTAAAAACCCTAATTGGACAAGAATATGCCTAGGGAGGACGAAAATGACCTAAATATTAATTCAATGACACAAAAAAACTTATCGGATGCAATAGATTGGTTAAAAACCCTAATTGGACAAGAATAGGCCTACGGAGGGCGAAGATGACCTAATTGATCATCCAAAGACACAAACACACCTATTGGATGCACAAGATTGGTTAAAAACCCTAATTGGACAAGAATAAGCCTAGGGAGGACGAAAATGACCTAATTGATCATCCAATGACACAAACACACCTATTGGATGCACAAGATTGGTTAAAAACCCTAATTGGACAAGAATAAGCCTAGGGAGGACGAAAATGAATTAATTGATCATCCAATGACACAAACACACCTATTGGATGCACAAGATTGGTTAAAAACCCTAATTGGACAAGAATATGCCTAGGGAGGACGAAAATGACCTAATTGATCATCCAATGACACAAACACACCTATTGGATGCACAAGATTGGTTAAAAATCCTAATTGCACAAGTATAAGCCTATGGAGGACGAAAATGACCTAATTGATAATCCAATGACACAAACACACCTATTGGATCCACAAGATTGGTTAAAAACTCTATTGGACAAGAATATACCTAGGCAGGACGAAAATGACCTAATTGATCATCCAATGACACAAACACACCTATTGGATGCACAAGATCGGTTAAAAACCTTAATTGGACAAGAATAAGCCTAGGGAGGACGAAAATGACCTAATTGATCATCCAATGACACAAACACACCTATTGGATGCACAAGATTGGTTAAAAACCCTAATTGGACAAGAATATGCCTAGGGAGGACGAAAATGACCTAATTGATCATCCAATGACACAAACACACCTCCTGGATGCACAAGATTGGTTAAAAACCCTAATTGGACAAGAATAAGCCTAGGGAGGACGAAAATGACCTAATTGATCATCCAATGACACAAACACACCTATTGGATGCACAAGATTGGTTAAAAACCCTAATTGGACAAGAACAAGCCTAGGGAGGACGAAAATGACCTAAATGTTAATCCAATGACACAAACACACCTATTGGATGCACAACATTGGTTAAAAACCCTAATTGGACTAGAATAAGCTTAGGGAGGACGAAAATGACCTAATTGATCATCCAATGTCACAAACACACCTATTGGAAGCACAAGATTGGTTAAAAACCCTAATTGGACAAGAATATGACTAGGAAGGACGAAAATGACCTAAATGTTAATCCAATGACAGAAATGAACTTATTGGATGCACAAGATTGGTTAAAAACCCTAATTGGACAAGAATAAGCCTAGGGAGGACGAAAATGACCTAATTGATCATCCAATGACACAAACACACCTATTGGATGCACAAGATTGGTTAAAAACCCTAATTGGACAAGAATATGCCTAGGGAGGAGGAAAATGACCTAAAAATTAATTCAATGACACAAACAAAGTTATTGGATGCACAAGATTGGTTAAAAACCCTAATTGGACAAGAATAAGCCTAGGGAGGACGAAAATGACCTAATTGATCATCCAATGACACAAACACACCTATTGGATGCACAAGATTGGTTAAAAACCCTAATTGGACAAGAATATGCCTAGGGAGGACGAAAATGACCTAAATATTAATTCAATGACACAAACAACCTTATTGGATGCACAAGATTGGTTAAAAACCCTAATTGGACAAGAATAAGCCTAGGGAGGACGAAAATGACCTAATTGATCATCCAATGACACAAACACACCTATTGGATGCACAAGATTGGTTAAAAACCCTAATTGGACAAGAATAAGCCTAGGGAGGATAAAAATGACCTAATTGATCATCCAAAGACACAAACACACCTATTGGATGCACAAGATTGGTTAAAAACCCTAATTGGACAAGAATAAGCCTAGGGAGGACGAAAATGACCTAATTGATCATCCAATGACACAAACACACCTACTGGATGCACAAGATTGGTTAAAAACCCTAATTGGACATGAATATGCCTAGGGAGGACAAAAATGACCTAATTGATCATCCAATGACACAAACACACCTATTGGATGCACAAGATTGGTTAAAAAACCTAATTGGACAAGAATAAGCCTAGGGAGGATGAAAATGACCTAATTGATCATCTAATGACACAAACAGACCAATTGGATGCACAAGATTGGTTAAAAACCCTAATTGGACAAGAATATGCCGAGGGAGGACGAAAATGACCTAATTGATCATCCAATGACACAAACACACCTATTGGATGCACAAGATCGGTTAAAAACCCTAATTGGACAAGAATAAGCCTAGGGAGGACGAAAATGACCTAATTGAACATCCAATGACACAAACACACCTATTGGATGCACAAGATTGGTTAAAAACCCTAATTGGACAAGAATATGCCTAGGAAGGACGAAAATGACCTAATTGATCATCCAATGACACAAATGAACTTATTGGATGCACAAGATTAGTTAAAAACCCTAATTGATCATCCAATGACACAAACACACCTATTGGATGCACAAGATTGGTTAAAAACCCTAATTGGACAAGAATATGCTTAGGGAGGACGAAAATGACCTAATTGATCATCCAATGACACAAACACACCTATTGGATACACAAGATTGATTAAAAACCCTAATTGGACAAGAATATACCTAGGAAGGACGAAAATGACCTAAATGTTAATCCAATGACACAAATGAACTTATTGGATGCACAAGATTGGTTAAAAACCCTAATTGGACAACAACAAGTCTAGGGAGGACGAAAATGACCTAAATGTTAATCCAATGAAACAACTCAACTTATTGGATGCACAAGATTGGTTAAAAACCCTAATTGGACAAGAATAAGCCTAGGGAGGACGAAAATGACCTAATTGATCATCCAATGACACAAACACACCTATTGGATGCACAAGATTGGTTAAAAACCCTAATTGGACAAGAATATGCCTAGGGAGGACGAAAATGACCTAATTGATCATCCAATGACACAAACACACCTATTGGATGCACAAGATTGGTTAAAAACCTTAATTGGACAATAATATGCCTAGGGAGGACGAAAATGACCTAAATATTAATTCAATGACACAAACAAATTTATTGGATGCACAAGATTGGTTAAAAACCCTAATTGGACAAGAATAAGCCTAGGGAGGACGAAAATGACATAATTGATCATCCAATGACACAAACACACCTATTGGATGCACAAGATTGGTTAAAAACCCTAATTGGACAAGAATATGCCTAGGGAGGACGAAAATGACCTAAATATTAATTCAATGACACAAACAAACTTATTGGATGCTCAAGATTGGTTAAAAACCCTAATTGGACAAGAATAAACCTAGGGAGGGCGAAAATGACCTAATTGATCATCCAATGACACAAACACACCTATTGGAAGCACAAGATTGGTTAAAAACCCTAATTGGACAAGAATATGCCTAGGGAGGACGAAAATGACCTAAATGTTAATCCAATGACACAAATGAGCTTATTGGATGCACAAGATTGGTTAAAAACCGTAATTGGACAAGAATAAGCCTAGGGAGGAAGAAAATGGCCTAATTGATCATCCAATGACACAAACACACCTATTGGAAGCACAAGATTGGTTAAAAACCCTAATTAGACAAGAATATGCCTACGGAGGACGAAATGACCTAAATGTTGATCCAATGACACAAATGAGCTTATTGGATGCACAAGATTGGTTAAAAACCCTAATTGGAACAGAATAAGCCTAGGGAGGACGAAAGTGACCTAATTGATCATCCAATGACACAAACACACCTATTGGATGCACAAGATTGGTTAAAAACCATAATTGGACAAGAATATGCCTAGGGAGGACGAAAATGACCTAAATATTAATTCAATGACACAAACAAACTTATTGGATGCACAAGATTGGTTAAAAACCCTAATTGGACAAGGATAAGCCGAAGGAGGAAGAAAATGGCCTAATTGGTCATCCAATGACACAAACACACCTATTGGAAGCACAAGATTGGTTAAAAACCCTAATTGGACAAGAATATGCCTAGGGAGGACGAAAATGACCTAAATGTTAATCCAATGACACAAATTAGCTTATTGGATGCACAAGATTGGTTAAAAACCCTAATTGGACAAGAATAAGCCTAGGGAGGACGAAAATGACCTAATTGATCATCCAATGACACAAACACACCTATTGGATGCACAAGATTGGTTAAAAATCCTAATTGGACAAGAATAAGCCTAGGGAGGATAAAAATGACCTAATTGATCATCCAATGACACAAACACACCTATTGGATGCACAAGATTAGTTAAAAACCCTAATTGGACAAGAATAAGCCTAGGGAGGACGAAAATGACCTAATTGATCATCCAATGACACAAACACACCTATTGGATGCACAAGATTGGTTAAAAACCCTAATTGGACAAGAATAAGCCTAGGGAGGACGAAAATGACCTAATTGATCATCCAATGACACAAACACACCTATTGGATGCACAAGATTGGTTAAAAACCCTAATTGGACAAGAATAAGCCTAGGGAGAACGAAAATGACTCAAATGTTAATCCAATGACACAACTCTACTTATTGGATGCACAAGATTGGTTAAAAACCCTAATTGGACAAGAATAAGCCTAGGGAGGACGAAAATGACCTAATTGATCATCCAATGACACAAACACACCTATTGGATGCACAAGATTGGTTAAAAACCCTAATTGGACAAGAACATGCCTAGGGAGGATGAAAATGACCTAATTCATCATCCAATGACACTAATGAACTTATTGGATGCACAAGATTGGTTAAAAACCCTAATTGGACAAGAATAAGCCTAGGGAGGACGAAAATGACCTAATTGATCATCCAATGACACAAACACACCTATTGGATGCACAAGATTGGTTAAAAACCCTAATTGGACAAGAATATGCCTACGGAGGACGAATATGACCTAAATGTTAATCCAATAACACAAATGAACTTATTGGATGCACAAGATTGGTTAAAAACCCTAATTGGACAATAATATGCCTAGGGAGGACGAAAATGACGTAAATATTAATTCAATGACACAAACAAACTTATTGGATGCACAAGATTGGTTAAAAACCCTAATTGGACAATAATATGCCTAGGGAGGACGAAAATGAACTAATTGATTATCCAATGACACTAATGAACTTATTGGATGCACAAGATTGGTTAAAAACCCTAATTGGACAAGAATAAGCCTAGGGAGGACGAAAATGACCTAATTGATCATCCAATGACACAAACACACCTATTGGATGCACAAGATTGGTTAAAAACCCTAATTGGACAAGAATATGCCTAGGGAGGACGAAAATGACCTAATTGATCATCCAATGACACAAACACACCTATTGGATACACAAGATTGATTAAAAACCCTAATTGGACAAGAATATACCTAGGGAGGACGAAAATGACCTAAATGTTAATCCAATGACACAAATGAACTTATTGGATGCACAAGATTGGTTAAAAACCCTAATTGGACAAGAACAAGTCTAGGGAGGACGAAAATGACCTAAATGTTAATCCAATGAAACAACTCAACTTATTGGATGCACAAGATTGGTTAAAAACCCTAATTGGACAAGAATAAGCCTAGGGAGGACGAAAATGACCTAATTGATCATCCAATGACACAAACACACCTATTGGAGGCACAAGATTGGTTAAAAACCCTATTTGGACAAAAATAAGCCTAGGGAGGACGAAAATGACCTAATTGATCATCCAATGACGCCAATGAAATTATTGGATGCACAAGATTGGTTAAAAACCCTAATTGGACAAGAATAAGCCTAGGGAGGACGAAAATGACATAATTGATCATCCAATGACACAAACACACCTATTGGATGCACAAGATTGGTTAAAAACCCTAATTGGACAAGAATATGCCTAGGGAGGACGAAAATGACCTAAATATTAATTCAATGACACAAACAAACTTATTGGATGCACAAGATTGGTTAAAAACCCTAATTGGACAAGAATATGCCTAGGGAGGATGAAAATAACCTAAATATTAATTCAATAACACAAACAAAGTTATTGGATGCACAAGATAGGTTAAAAACCCTAATTGGACAAGAATAAGCCTAGGGAGAACGAAAATGACCTAAATGTTAATCCAATGACACAACTCAACTTATTGGGATCACAAGATTGGTTAAAAACCCTAATTGGACAAGAATAAGCCTAGGGAGGACGAAAATGACCTAATAGATCATCCAATGATACAAACACTCCTATTGGATGCACAAGATTGGTTAAAAACCCTAGTTGGACAAGAATATGCCTAAGGAGGACAAAAATGACCTAATTGATCATCCAATGACACCAATGAACTTATTGGATGCACAAGATTGGTTAAAAACCCTAATTGGACAAGAATAAGCCTAGGGAGGACGAAAATGACCTAATTGATCATCCAATGACACAAACACACCTATTGGATGCACAAGATTGGTTAAAAACCCTAATTGGACAAGAATATGCCTAGGGAGGACGAAAATGACCTAAATATTAATTCAATGACACAAACAAACTTATTGGATGCACAAGATTGGTTAAAAACCCTAATTGGACAAGAATAAGCGTAGGGAGGACAAAAATGACCTAATTGATCATCCAATGACACAAACACACCTATTGGATGCACAAGATTGGTTAAAAACCCTAATTGGACAAGAATAGGCCTAGGGAGGACGAAAATGACCTAAATAATAATTCAATGACACAAACAAACTTATTGGATGCACAAGATTGGTTAAAAACCCTATTTGGACAAGAATATGCCTAGGGAGGACGAAAATGACCTAATTGATCATCCAATGACACAAACACACCTATTGGATGCAAAGGATTGGTTAAAAACCCTAATTGGACAAGAATATGCCTAGGAAGGACGAAAATGACCTAATTGATCATCCAATGACACAAATGAACTTATTGGATGCACAAGATTAGTTAAAAACCCTAATTGGACAAGAATAAGGCTAGGGAGGACGAAAATAACCTAATTGATCATCCAATGACACAAATACACCTATTTGATGCACAAGATTGGTTAAGAACCCTAATTGGACAAGAATATGCCTAGGGAGGACGAAAATGACCTAAATGTGAATCCAATGACACAAATGAACTTATTGGATGCACAAGATTGGTTAAAAACCCTAATTGGACAAGAATAAGCCTAGCGAGGACGATAATGACCTAAATGCTAATCCAATGACACAACTCAACTTATTGGATGCACAAGATTGGTTAAAAACCCTAATTGGGCAAGAATAAGCCTAGGGAGGACGAAAATGACCTAATTGATCATCAAATGACACAAACACACCTATTGGATGCACAAGATTGGTTAAAAACCCTAATTGGACAAGAATATGCCTAGGGAGGACGAAAATGACCTAAATATTAATTCAATGACAAAAACGAACTTATTGGATGCACAACATTGGTTAAAAACCCTAATTGGACAAGAATAAGCCTAGGGAGGAAGAAAATGGCCTAATTGATCATCCAATGACACAAACACACCTATTGGAAGCACAAGATTGGTTAAAAACCCTAATTGGACTAGAATATGCCTAGGGAGGACGAAAATGACCTAAATGTTAATCCAATGACACAAATTAGCTTATTGGATGCACAAGATTGGTTAAAAACCCTAATTGGAACAGAATAAGCCTACGGAGGACGAAAGTGACCTAATTGATCATCCAATGACACAAACACACCTATTGGAAGCACAAGATTGGTTAAAAACCCTAATTGGACAAGAATATGCCTAGGGAGGACGAAAATGACCTAAATGTTAATCCAATGACACAAATGAGCTTATTGGATGCACAAGATTGGTTAAAAACCCTAATTGGACAAGAATAAGCCTAGGGAGGACGAAAATGACCTAATTGATCATCCAATGACACAAACACACCTATTGGATGCACAAGATTGGTTAAAAACCCTAATTGGACAAGAATAAGCCTAGGTATGACGAAAATGACCTAATTGATCATCCAATGACACAAACACACCTATTGGATGCACAAGATTGGTTAAAAACCCTAATTGGAAAAGAATATGCCTAGGGAGGACGAAAAAGACCTAATTAATCATCCATTGACACAAATGAACTTATTGGATGCACAAGATTAGTTAAAAACCCTAATTGGACAAGAATAAGCCTAGGGAGGACGAAAATGACCTAATTGATCATCCAATGACACAAACACACCTATTGGATACACAAGATTGGTTAAAAACCCTAATTGGACAAGAATAAGCCTAGGGAGGACGAAAATGACCTAATTGATCATCCATTTCCACAAACACACCTATTGGATGCACAAGATTGGTTAAAAACCCTAATTGGACAAGAATATGCCTAGGGAGGACAAAAATGACCTAATTGATCATCCAATACACAAACACACCTATTGGATGCACAAGATTGGTTAAAAACCCTAATTGGACAAGAATATGCCTAGGGAGGACGAAAATGACCTAAATATTAATTCAATGACACAAACAAAGTTATTGGATGCACAAGATTGGTTAAAAACCCTAATTGGACAAGAATAAGCCTAGGGAGGACGAAAATGACCTAATTGATCATCCAATGACACAAACACACCTATTGGATGCACAAGATTGGTTAAAAACCCTAATTGGACAAGAATATGCCTAGGGAGGACGAAAATGACCTAAATATTAATTCAATGACACAAACAAAGTTATTGGATGCACAAGATTGGTGAAAAACCCTAATTGGACAAGAATAAGCCTAGGGGGAACGAAAATGACCTAATTGATCATCCAATGACACAAACACACCTATTGGATGCACAAGATTGGTTAAAAACCCTAATTGGACAAGAATATGCCTAGGGAGGACGAAAATGACCTAAATATTAATTCAATGACACAAACAAAGTTATTGGATGCACAAGATTGGTTAAAAACCCTAATTGGACAAGAATAAGCCTAGGGAGGACGAAAATGACCTAATTGATCATCCAATGACACAAACACACCTATTGGATGCACAAGATTGGTTAAAAACCCTAATTGGACAAGAATATGCCTAGGGAGGACGAAAATGACCTAAATATTAATTCAATGACACAAACAAACTTATTGGATGCACAAGATTGGTTAAAAACCCTAATTCGACATGAATAAGCCTAGGGATGACGAAAATGACCTAATTGATCATCCAATGAGACAAACACACCTATTGGATGCATAAGATTGGTTTAAACCCCTAGTTGGACAAGAATATGCCTAGGGAGGACGAAAATGACCTAAATGTTAATCCAATGACACAAATGAACTTATTGGATGCACAAGATTGGTTAAAAACCCTAATTGGACAAGAATAAGCCTAGGGAGGGCGAAAATGACCTATCATCCAATGACACAAACACACCTATTGGATGCACAAGATTGGTTAAAAACCCTAATTGGACAAGAATATGCCTAGGGAGGACGAAAATAACCTAAATATTAATTCAATGACACAAACAAAGTTATTGGATGCACAAGATTGGTTAAAAACCCTAACTGGACAAGAATAAGCCTAGGGAGGACGAAAATGACCTAATTGATCATCCAATGACACAAACACACCTATTGGAAGCACAAGATTGGTTAAAAACCCTAATTGGACAAGAATATGCCTAGGGAGGACGAAAATGACCTAAATGTTAATCCAATGACACAAATGAACTTATTGGATGCTCAAGATTGATTAAAAACCCTAATTGGACAAGAATAAGCCTAGGGAGGACGAAAATGACCTAATTGATCATCCAATGACACAAACACACCTATTGGAAGCACAAGATTGGTTAAAAACTCTAATTGGACAAGAATATGCCTAGGGAGGACGAAAATGACCTAAATATTAATTCAATGACACAAACAAACTTATTGGATGCACAAGATTGGTTAAAAACCCTAATTGGACAAGAATAAGCCTAGGGAGGACGAAAATGACCTAATTGATCATCCAATGACACAAACACACCTATTGGATGCACAAGATTGGTTAAAAACCCTAATTGGACAAGAATATGCCTAGGGAGGACGAAAATGACCTAAATATTAATTCAATGACACAAACAACCTTATTGGATGCACAAGATTGGTTAAAAACCCTAATTGGACAAGAATAAGCCTAGGGAGGACGAAAATGACCTAATTGATCATCCAATGACACAAACACACCTATTGGATGCACAAGATTGGTTAAAAACCCTAATTGGACAAGAATAAGCTTATGGAGTACGAAAATGACCTAATTGATCATCCAATGACACAAACACACCTATTGGATGCACAAGATTGGTTTAAAACCCTAGTTGGACAAGAATATGCCTAGTAAGGACGAAAATGACCTAATTGATCATCCAATGACACAAATGAACTTATTGGATGCACAAGATTGGTTAAAAACCCTAATTGGACAAGAATAAGCCTAGGGAGGACGAAAATGACCTAATTGATCATCCAATGACACAAACACACCTATTGGATGCACAAGATTGGTTAAAAACCCTAATTGGACAAGAATAAGCCTAGGGAGGACGAAAATGACCTAATTGATCATCCAATGACACAAACACACCTATTGGATGCACAAGATTTGTTTAAAACCCTAGTTGGACAAGATTATGCCTAGGAAGGACGAAAATGACCTAATTGATCATCCAATGACACAAATGAACTTATTGGATGCACAAGATTGGTTAAAAACCCTAATTGGACAAGAATAAGCCTAGGGAGGACGAAAATGACCTAATTGATCATCCAATGACACAAACACACCTATTGGATGCACAAGATTGGTTAAAAACCCTAATTGGACAAGAATAAGCCTAGGGAGGACGAAAATGACCTAATTGATCATCCAATGACACAAACACACCTATTGGATGCACAAGATTGGTTAAAAACCCTAATTGGACAAGAATATGCCAAGGGAGAACGAAAATGACCTAAATATTAATTCAATGACACAAACAAAGTTATTGGATGCACAAGATTGGATAAAAACCCTAATTGGACAAGAATAAGCCTAGGGAGGACGAAAATGACCTAATTGATCATCCAATGACACAAACACACCTATTGGATGCACAAGATTGGTTAAAAACCCTAATTGGACAAGAATAAGCCTAGGGAGGACGAAAATGACCTAATTGATTATCCAAAGACACAAACACATCTATTGGATGCACAAGATTGGTTAAAAACCCTTGTTGGACAAGAATATACCTAGGGAGGATGAAAATGACCTAATTGATCATCCAATGACACAAATGAACTTATTGGATCCACAAGATTGGTTAAAAACCCTAATTGGACAAGAATAAGCCTAGGGAGGACGAAAATGACCTAATTGATCATCCAATGACACAAACACACCTATTGGAAGCACAAGATTGGTTAAAAACCCTAATTGGACAAGAATATGCCTAGGGAGGACGAAAATGACCTAAATGTTAATCCAATGACACAAATGAACTTATTGGATGCACAAGATTGATTAAAAACCCTAATTGGACAAGAATAAGCCTTGGGAGGTGGAAAATGACCTAATTGATCATCCAATGACACAAACACCTATTGGATACCCAAGACTGGTTAAAAACCCTAATTGGACAAGAATATGCCTAGGAAGGACGAAAATGACCTAATTGATCAACCAATGACACAAACACACCTATTGGATGCACAAGATTGGTTAAAAACCCTAATTGGACAAGAATAAGCCTAGGGAGGACGAAAATGACCTAATTGATTATCCAATGACACAAACACACCTATTGGATGCACAAGATTGGTTAAAGACCCTAATTGGACAAGAATAAGCCTAGGGAGGACGAAAATGACCTAAATGATAATCCAATGACACAACTCAACTTATTGGATGCACAAGATTGGTTAAAAACCCTAATTGGACAAGAATAAGCCTAGGGAGGACGAAAATGACCTAATTGATCATCCAATGACACAAACACACCTATTGGATGCACAAGATTGGTTAAAAACCCTAATTGGACAAGAATATGCCTAGGGAGGACGAAAATGACCTAATTGATCATTCAATGATACAAATGAACTCATTGGATGCACAAGATTGGTTAAAAACCCAAATTGGACAAGAATAAGCCAAGGGAGGACGAAAATGACCTAATTGATCATCCAATGACACAAACACACCTATTGGATGCACAAGATTGGTTAAAAACCCTAATTGGACAAGAATATGCCTAGGGAGGACGAAAATGACGTAAATATTAATTCAATGACACAAACAAACTTATTGGATGCACAAGATTGGTTAAAAACCCTAATTGGACAGGAATAAGCCTAGGGAGGACGAAAATGACCTAATTGATCATCCAATGACACAAACACACCTACTAGATGCACAAGATTGGTTAAAAACCCTAATTGGACAAGAATATGCCTAGGGAGGACAAAAATGACCTAAATGTTAATTCAATGACACAAACGAACTTATTTGATGCACAACATTGGTTAAAAACCCTAATTGGACAAGGATAAGCTTAGGGAGGACGAAAATGACCTAATTGATCATCCAATGACACAAATACAACTATTGGATGCACAAGATTGGTTAAAAACCCTAATTGGACAAGAATAAGCCTAGGGAGGACGAAAATGACCTAATTGATCATCCAATGACACAAACACACCTATTGGAAGCACAAGATTGGTTAAAAACCCTAATTGGACAAGAATATGCCTAGGGAGGACGAAAATGACCTAAATGTTAATCCAATGACACAAATGTGCTTATTGGATGCACAAGATTGGTTAAAAACCATAATTGGACAAGAATATGCCTAGGGAGGACGAAAATGACCTAATTGATCATCCAATGACACAGACACACCTATTGGATGCACAAGATTGGTTAAAAACCTTAATTGGACAATAATATGCCTAGGGAGGACGAAAATGACCTAAATATTAATTCAATGACACAAACAAACTTATTGGATGCACAAGATTGGTTAAAAGCCCTAATTGGAACAGAATAAGCCTAGGGAGGACGAAAATGTCCTAATTGATCATCCAATGACACAAACACACCTATTGGATGCACAAGATTGGTTAAAAACCCTAATTGGACAAGAATATGCCTAGGGAGGACGAAAATGACCTAAATGTTAATCCAATGACACAAATTAGCTTATTGGATGCACAAGATTGGTTAAAAACCCTAATTGGAACAGAATAAGCCTAGGGAGGACGAAAGTGACCTAATTGATCATCCCATGACACAAACACACCTATTGGATGCACAAGATTGGTTAAAAACCCTAATTGGACAAGAATATGCCTAGGGAGGACGAAAATGACCTAAATGTTAATCCAATGACACAAACAAACTTATTGGATGCACAAGATTGGTTAAAAACCCTTATTGGACAAGGATAAGCCTAAGGAGGACGAAAATGGCCTAATTGATCATCCAATGACACAAACACACCTATTGGAAGCACAAGATTGGTTAAAAACCCTAATTGGACAAGAATATGCCTAGGGAGGACGAAAATGACCTAAATGTTAATCCAATGACACAAATTAGCTTATTGGATGCACAAGATTGGTTAAAAGCCCTAATTGGAACAGAATAAGCCTAGGGTGGACGAAAGTGACCTAATTGATCATCCCATGACACAAACACACCTATTGGATGCACAAGATTGGTTAAAAACCCTAATTGGACAAGAATATGCCTAGGGAGGACGAAAATGACCTAAATATTAATTCAATGACACAAACAAACTTATTGGATGCACAAGATTGGTTAAAAACCCTTATTGGACAAGGATAAGGCTAAGGAGGACGAAAATGGCCTAATTGATCATCCAATGACACAAACACACCTATTGGAAGCACAAGATTGGTTAAAAACCCTAATTGGACAAGAATATGCCTAGGGAGGACGAAAATGACCTAAATGTTAATCCAATGACACAAATGAGCTTATTGGATGCACAAGATTGTTTAAAAGCCCTAATTGGACAAGAATAAGCCTAGGGAGGACGAAAATGACCTAATTGATCATCCAATGACACAAACACACCTATTGGATGCACAAGATTGGTTAAAAACCCTAATTGGACAAGAATATGCCTAGGGAGGACGAAAATGACCTAAATATTAATTCAATGACACAAACAAAGTTATTGGATGCACAAGATTGGTTAAAAACCCTAATTGGACAAGAATATGTCTAAGGAGGACGAAAATGACCTAAATGTTAATCCAATGACACAAATGAACTTATGGGATGCACAACATTGGTTAAAAACCCTAATTGGACAAGAGTAAGCCTAGGAACGACGAAAATAACCTAATTGATCATCCAATGACACAAATACACCTATTGGATGCACAAGATTGGTTAAAAACCCTAATTGGACAAGAATATGCCTAGGGAGGACGAAAATGACCTAATTGATCATCCAATGACACAAATGAACTTATTGGATGCACAAGATTTGTTAAAAACCCTAATTGGACAAGAATAAGCCTAGGGAGGACGAAAATGACCTAATTGATCATCCAATGACACAAACACACCTATTGGATGCACAAGATTGGTTAAAAACCCTAATTGGACAAGAATATGCCTAGGGAGGACGAAAATGACCTAAATATTAATTCAATGACACAAGCAAAGTTATTGGATGCACAAGATTGGTTAAAAACCCTAATTGGACAAGAATAAGTCTAGGGAGGACGAAAATGACCTAATTGATCATCCAATGACACAAACACACCTATTGGATGCACAAGATTGGTTAAAAACCGTAATTGGACAAGACTATGCCTAGGGAGGACGAAAATGACCTAAATGTTAATCCAATGACACAAATGAACTTATTGGATGCACAAGATTGGTTAAAAACCCTAATTGGACAAGAATAAGCCTAGGGAGGACGAAAATGACCTAATTGATCATCCAATGACACAAACACACCTATTGGATGCACAAGATTGGTTAAAAACCCTAATTGGACAAGAATAAGCCTAGGGAGGACAACAATGACCTAATTGATCATCCAATGACACAAACACACCTATTGGATGCACAAGAATGGTTAAAAACCCTAATTGGACAAGAATAAGCCTAGGGAGGACGAAAATGACCTAATTGATCATCCAATGACACAAACACACCTATTGGATGCACAAGATTGGTTAAAAACCCTAATTGGACAAGAATAAGCCTAGGGAGGACGAAAATGACCTAATTGATCATCCAATGACACAAACACACCTATTGGATGCACAAGATTGGTTAAAAACCCTAATTGGACAAGAATATGCCTAGGGAGGACGAAAATGACCTAAATGTTAATCCAATGACACAACTCAACTTATTGGATGCACAAGATTGGTTAAAAACCCTAATTGGACAAGAATAAGCCTAGGGAGGACGAACATGACCTAATTGATCATCCAATGACACAAACACACCTATTGGATGCACAAGATTGGTTAAAACTCTAATTGGACAAGAATAAGCCTAGGGAGTACGAAAATGACCTAAATGTTAATCCAATGACACAACTCAACTTATTGGATGCACAACATTGGTTAAAAACCCTAATTGGACAAGAATAAGCCTAGGGAGGACGAAAATGACCTAATTGATCATCCAATGACACAAACACACCTATTGGATGCACAAGATTGGTTAAAAACCCTAATTGGACAAGAATATGCCTAGGGAGGACGAAAATGACCTAAATATTAATTCAATGACACAATCAAAGTTATTGGATGCACAAGATTGGTTAAAAACTCTAATTGGACAAGAATAAGCCTAGGGAGTACGATAATGACCTAATTGATCATCCAATGACACAAACACACCTATTGGATGCACAAGATTGGTTAAAAACCCTAATTGGACAAGAATAAGCCTAGGGAGGACAAAAATGACCTAATTGATCATCCAATGACACAAACACACCTATTGGATGCACAAGATTGGTTAAAAACCCTAATTGGACAAGAATAAGCCTAGGGAGGACGAAAATGACCTAATTGATCATCCAATGACACAAACACACCTATTGGATGCACAAGATTGGTTAAAAACCCTAGTTGGACAAGAATATGCATAGGGAGGACGAAAATGACCTAAATATTAATTCAATGACATAAACAAACTTGTTGGATGCACAAGATTGGTTAAAAACCCTAATTGGACAAGAATAAGCCTAGGGAGGACGAAAATGACCTAATTGATCATCCAATGACACAAACACACCTATTGGATGCACAAGATTGGTTAAAAACCCTAATTGGACAAGAACAAGCCTAGGGAGGACGAAAATGACCTAAATGTTAATCCAATGACACAAACACACCTATTGGATGCACAACATTGGTTAAAAACCCTAATTGGACTAGAATAAGCTTAGGGAGGACGAAAATGACCTAATTGATCATCCAATGTCACAAACACACCTATTGGAAGCACAAGATTGGTTAAAAACCCTAATTGGACAAGAATATGACTAGGAAGGACGAAAATGACCTAAATGTTAATCCAATGACAGAAATGAACTTATTGGATGCACAAGATTGGTTAAAAACCCTAATTGGACAAGAATAAGCCTAGGGAGGACGAAAATGACCTAATTGATCATCCAATGACACAAACACACCTATTGGATGCACAAGATTGGTTAAAAACCCTAATTGGACAAGAATATGCCTAGGGAGGAGGAAAATGACCTAAAAATTAATTCAATGACACAAACAAAGTTATTGGATGCACAAGATTGGTTAAAAACCCTAATTGGACAAGAATAAGCCTAGGGAGGACGAAAATGACCTAATTGATCATCCAATGACACAAACACACCTATTGGATGCACAAGATTGGTTAAAAACCCTAATTGGACAAGAATATGCCTAGGGAGGACGAAAATGACCTAAATATTAATTCAATGACACAAACAACCTTATTGGATGCACAAGATTGGTTAAAAACCCTAATTGGACAAGAATAAGCCTAGGGAGGACGAAAATGACCTAATTGATCATCCAATGACACAAACACACCTATTGGATGCACAAGATTGGTTAAAAACCCTAATTGGACAAGAATATGCCTAGGGAGGACGAAAATGACCTAAATATTAATTCAATGACACAAACAAAGTTATTGGATACACAAGATTGGTTAAAAACTCTAATTGGACAAGAATAAGCCTGGGGAGGACGAAAATGACCTAATTGATCATTCAATGACACAAACACACCTATTGGAAGCACAAGATTGGTTAAAAACCCTAATTGGACAAGAATATGCCTAGGGAGGACGAAAATGACCTAACTGTTAATCCAATGACACAAATAAACTTATTGGATGTACAAGATTGGTTAAAAACCCTAATTGGACAAGAATAAGCCTAGGGAGGACGAAAATGACCTAATTGATCATCCAATGACACAAACACACCTATTGGATGCACAAGATTGGTTAAAAACCCTAATTGGACAAGAATATGCCTAGGGAGGACGAAAATGACCTAAATGTTAATCCAATGACACAAATTAGCTTATTGGATGCACCAGATTGGTTAAAAACCCTAATTGGAACAGAATAAGCCTAGGGAGGACGAAAGTGACCTAATTGATCATCCAATGACACAAACACACCTATTGGATGCACAAGATTGGTTAAAAACCCTAATTGGACAAGAATAGGCCTAGGGAGGACGAAAATGACATAAATAATAATTCAATGACACAAACAAACTTATTGGATGCACAAGATTGGTTAAAAACCCTAATTGGACAAGAATATGCCTAGGGAGGACGAAAATGACCTAATTGATCATCCAATGACACAAACACACCTATTGGATGCAAAGGATTGGTTAAAAACCCTAATTGGACAAGAATATGCCTAGGAAGGACGAAAATGACCTAATTGATCATCCAATGACACAAATGAACTTATTGGATGCACAAGATTAGTTAAAAACCCTAATTGGACAAGAATAAGGCTAGGGAGGACGAAAATAAACTAATTGATCATCCAATGACACAAACACACCTATTTGATGCACAAGATTGGTTAAGAACCCTAATTGGACAAGAATATGCCTAGGGAGGACGAAAATGACCTAAATGTGAATCCAATGACACAAATGAACTTATTGGATGCACAAGATTGGTTAAAAACCCTAATTGGACAAGAATAAGCCTAGGGAGGACGATAATGACCTAAATGCTAATCCAATGACACAACTCAACTTATTGGATGCACAAGATTGGTTAAAAACCCTAATTGGGCAAGAATAAGCCTAGGGAGGACGAAAATGACCTAA
>JBBPBR010000040.1:0-19448 GCA_037974775.1 Cicer pinnatifidum
ACCCAATGACACAAACACACCTATTGGATGCACTAGATTGGATAAAAACCCTAATTGGACCAGAATAAGCCTAGGGAGGACGAAAATGACCTAAATGTTAATCTTGTGATACAAATGAAATTATTGGATGCACTGGAATTGTTAAAACCCTTATTGGTCAAGAATAAGCCTAGGGAGGACGAAAATGACCTAATTGTACATTAAATGACACAAATGAACTTATTGGATGCACAAGATTGGTTAAAAACCCTAATTGGACAAGAATAAGCCTAGGGAGGACCAAAATGACCTAAATGTTCATACAATGACACAAACACACCTGTTGGATGCACAAGATTGGTTAAAAACCCAAATTGGACAAGAATAAGACTAGGGAGGACGAAAATAACCTAAATGTTTACCCAATGACACAAACACACCTATTGGATGATCAAGATTGGTTAAAAACCCTAGTTGGACCAGAATAAGCCTAGGGAGGACGAAAATTACCTAAATGTTAATCCTAGGACACAAATGAACTTATTGGATGCACAAGATAGGTTAAAAACCCTACTTGGACAAGAATAAGCCTAGGGAGGACGAAAATGACATAAATGTACATTAAATGACAGAAATTAACATATTGGATGCACAAGATTGGTTAAAAACCCTAATTGGACAAGAATAAGCATAGGGAGGACCAAAATGACCTGAATGTTCATCCAATGACACAAACACACCTGTTGGATGCACAAGATATGTTAAAAACCCAAATTGGACAAGAATAAGCCTAGGGAGGAGGAAAATAACCTAAATGTTCACCCAATGACAGAAACACAACTATGGGATGGACAAGATTGGTTAAAAACCCTAATTAGACAAGAATAAGCCTAGGGAGGACGAAATCAACCTAAATGTTAATCCAATGAAACAAATGAACTTATTGGATGCACAAGATTGGTTAAAACCCTAATTTGTCAAGAATAAGCCTAAGGTGGACGAAAATTACCTAAATCTTCATCCAATGACACAAACACACTTATTGGATGAAAAATATAGGTTAAAAACCCTAATTAGACAAGAATAAGCCTAGTGAGAACGAAAATAACCTAAATGTTCATCCAATGACACATACACACCTATTGGATGCACAAGATTGGTTAAAAACCCTAATTGGACCAGAATAAGCCTAGGGAGGATGAAAATAACCAAAATGTACATCCAATGACACAAACACACCTATTGGATGCACAAGTTTGATTAAAAACCCTAATTGGACAAGAATAAGCCTATGGAGGACCAAAATGACTTAAATATTCATCCAATGACCCAAACACACCTATTGGATGCACAAGATTGGTTAAAAACCCAAATTGGACAAGAATAAGCCTAGGGAGGACGAAAATAACCTAAATGTTTACCCAATGACACAAGCACACCTATTGGATGCACAAGATTGGTTAAATACCCTTATTGGACCAGAATAAGCCTAGGGATGGATGAAAATAACCTAAATGTTCATCCAATGACAGAAACACACCTATTGGATACACAAGATTGGTTAAAAACCCTAATTGGACAATAATAAGCCTAGGGAGGACCAAAATGACCTAAAAGTTCATCCAAGGACACAAACACACCTATTGGATGCACATGATTGCTTAAAAACCCCAATTGGAGAAGAATAAGCGTAGGGAGGACGAAAATGACCTAAATGTTCATCCAATGACACAAACACACCTATTAGATGCACAAGATTGCTTAAAAAACCTAATTGGACAATTATAAGCCTAGGGAGGAAGAAAATGACCTAAATGTTCATCCAATGACTAAAGTGAACTTATTGGATGCACAAGATTGGTTAAAAACCCTAATTGGACAAGAAGAAGCCTAGGGAGGACGAAAATGACCTAAATGTACATTAAATGACACAAATGAACTTATTGGTTGCACAAGATTGGTTAAAAACCCTAATTGGACAAGAATAAGCCTAGGGAGGACCAAAATGACCTAAATGTTTACCCAATGACACAAACACACCTATTGGATGCACAATATTTGTTAAAAACCCTAATTGGACCAAAACAAGCCTAGGGAGGACAAAAATGACCTATATGTTAATCGAATGACACAAATGAACTTATTGGATGCACAAGATTGTTTAAAACCCTAATTGGTCAAGAATAAGCCTAGGGTGGACGAAAATGACCTAAATGTACATTAAATGACACAAATGAACTTATTGGATGCTCAAGATTGGTTAAAAACCCTAATTGGACAAGAATAAGCCTAGGGAGGACCAAAATGACCTAAATGTTCATCCAATGACACAAACACACTTGTTGGATGCACAAGATATGTTAAAAACCCAAATTGGACAAGAATAAGCCTAGGGAGGACGAAAATAACCTAAATGTTCACCCAATGACACAAACACACCTATTGGATGGACAAGATTGGTTAAAACCCCTAATTGGACAAGAATAAGCCTAGGGAGGACGAAATCAACCTAAATGTTAATCCAATGAAACAAATGAACTTATTGGATGCACAAGATTGGTTAAAAACCCTAATTGGACAAGAATAATCCTAGGGAGGACCAAAATGACCTAAATGTTCATCTAATGACACAAACACACCTGTAGGATGCACAAGATTGGTTAAAAACCCAAATTGGAATAGAATATGCTCAGGGAGGACGAAAATAACCTAAATGTTTACCCAATAACACAAACACACCTATTGGATGCACAAGATTGGTTAAAAACCCGAATTGGACAAGAATAAGCCTAGAGAGGACCAAAATGACCTAAATGTTCATCCAATGACACAAACACACCCTTTGGATGCACAAGATTGGTTAAAAACCTAAATTGGACAAGAATAAGCTTAGGGAGGACGAAAATAACCTAAATGTTTACCCAATGACACAAACACACCTATTGGATGCACAAGATTGGTTAAAAACCCGAATTGGACAAGAATAAGCCTAGAGAGGACCAAAATGACCTAAATGTTCATCCAATGACACAAACACACCCTTTGGATGCACAAGATTGGTTAAAAACCCAAATTGGACAAGAATAAGCTTAGGGAGGACGAAGATGACCTAAATGTTTATCCAATGACACAAGCACACCTATTGGACGCACAAGACTGGTTAAAAACCCTAATTGGACCAGAATAAGCCTAGGGATGACAAAAATGACATAAATATTCATCCAATGACACAAACAAACGTATTGGATGCACTAGATTGCTTAAAAGCCGTAATTGGAGAAGAATAAGCCTAGGGAGGACAAAAATGACCAAAATGTTCATCCAATGACACAAACACACCTATAGGTTGCACAAGATTGCTTAAAAAACCTAATTGGACAAGAATAAGCCTAGGGAGGAAGAAAATGACCTAAATGTTCATCCAATGACACAAATGAACTTGTTGGATGCACAAGATTGGTTAAAAACCCTAATTGGACAAGAAGATGCCTAGGGAGGACGAAAATGACCTAAATGTACATTAAATGACACAAATGAACTTATTGGATGCACAAGATTGGTTAAAAACCCAAATTCGACAAGAATAAGCCTAGGGAGGACGAAAATAACCTAAATGTTCATCCAATGACACAAACACACTTATTGGATGCACAAGATAGGTTAAAAACCCTAATTGGACAAGAATAAGCCTAGGGAGGACGAAAATTACCTAAATGTTCATCCAATGACACAAACACACCTATTGGATGCACAAGATTGGTTAAAAACCCTAATTGGACAAGAATAAGCCTAGGGAGGACCAAAATGACCTAAATGTTCATCCAATGACACAAACACACCCTTTGGATGCACAAGATTGGTTAAAAACCCTAATTGGACAAGAATAAGCCTAGGGAGGACGAAAATAACCTAAATGTTTACCCAATGACACAAACACACCTATTGGATGCACAAGATTGGTTAAAAACCCTAATTGGATCAGAATAAGCCTAGGGAGGACCAAAATGAGTTAAATATTCATCCAATGACACAAACACACCTATAGGATGCACAAGATTGCTTAAAAAACCTAATTGGACAAGCATAAGCCTAGGGAGGAAGAAAATGACCTAAATGTTCATCCAATGACACAAATGAACTTGTTCGATGCACAAGATTGGTTAAAAACCCTAATTGGATAAGAAGATGCCTAGGGAGGACGAAAATGACCTAAATGTACATTAAATGACACAAATGAACTTATTGGATGCACAAGATTTGTTAAAAACCCAAATTCGACAAGAATAAGCCTAGGGAGGACGAAAATAACCTAAATGTTTACCCAATGACACAAACACACCTATTGGATGCACAAGATTTGTTGAAAACCCTAATTGGACCAGAATAAGCCTAGGGAGGAGGAAAATGACCTAAATGTTATTCCTATGACACAAATTAACATATTGGATGCACAAGATTGGTTAAAACCCTAATTGGTCAAGAATAAGCCTAGGGTGGACGAAAATGACCTAAATGTTCATCCAATGACACAAACACACTTATTTGATGCGCACGATAGGTTAAAAACCCTAATTGGACAAGAATAAGCCTAAGGAGTACGAAAATAACCTAAATGTTTATCCAATGACACAAACACACCTATTGGATGCAAAAGATTGGTTAAAAAACTTAATTGGACAAGAATAAACCTTAGGAGGACGAAAATGACCTAAATGTACATTAAATGACACTAATGAACATATTGGATGCACAAGATTGGATAAAAACCCTAATTGGACAAGAATAAGCCTGGGGAGGACCAAAATGACCTAAATGTTCATCCAATCACACAAACACACTTGTTGGATGCACAAGATATGTTAAAAACCCAAATTGGACAAGAATAAGCCTAGGGAGGACGAAAATAACCTAAATGTTCACCCAATGACACAAACACACCTATTGGATGCACTAGATTGGATAAAAACCCTAATTGGACCAGAATAAGCCTAGGGAGGACGAAAATGACCTAAATGTTAATCTTGTGATACAAATGAAATTATTGGATGCACTGGAATTGTTAAAACCCTTATTGGTCAAGATTAAGCCTAGGGAGGACGAAAATGACCTAATTGTACATTAAATGACACAAATGAACTTATTGGATGCACAAGATTGGTTAAAAACCCTAATTGGACAAGAATAAGCCTAGGGAGGACCAAAATGACCTAAATGTTCATACAATGACACAAACACACCTGTTGGATGCACAAGATTGGTTAAAAACCCAAATTGGACAAGAATAAGACTAGGGAGGACGAAAATAACCTAAATGTTTACCCAATGACACAAACACACCTATTGGATGCACAAGATTGGTTAAAAACCCTAGTTGGACCAGAATAAGCCTAGGGAGGACGAAAATTACCTAAATGTTAATCCTAGGACACAAATGAACTAATTGGATGCACAAGATAGGTTAAAAACCCTACTTGGACAAGAATAAGCCTAGGGAGGACGAAAATGACATAAATGTACATTAAATGACAGAAATTAACATATTGGATGCACAAGATTGGTTAAAAACCCTAATTGGACAAGAATAAGCATAGGGAGGACCAAAATGACCTGAATGTTCATCCAATGACACAAACACACCTGTTGGATGCACAAGATATGTTAAAAACCCAAATTGGACAAGAATAAGCCTAGGGAGGAGGAAAATAACCTAAATGTTCACCCAATGACAGAAACACAACTATGGGATGGACAAGATTGGTTAAAAACCCTAATTAGACAAGAATAAGCCTAGGGAGGACGAAATCAACCTAAATGTTAATCCAATGAAACAAATGAACTTATTGGATGCACAAGATTGGTTAAAACCCTAATTTGTCAAGAATAAGCCTAAGGTGGACGAAAATTACCTAAATCTTCATCCAATGACACAAACACACTTATTGGATGAAAAATATAGGTTAGAAACCCTAATTAGACAAGAATAAGCCTAGTGAGAACGAAAATAACCTAAATGTTCATCCAATGACACATACACACCTATTGGATGCACAAGATTGGTTAAAAACCCTAATTGGACCAGAATAAGCCTAGGGAGGATGAAAATAACCAAAATGTTCATCCAATGACACAAACACACCTATTGGATGCACAAGTTTGATTAAAAACCCTAATTGGACAAGAATAAGCCTATGGAGGACCAAAATGACTTAAATATTCATCCAATGACCCAAACACACCTATTGGATGCACAAGATTGGTTAAAAACCCAAATTGGACAAGAATAAGCCTAGGGAGGACGAAAATAACCTAAATGTTTACCCAATGACACAAGCACACCTATTGGATGCACAAGATTGGTTAAATACCCTTATTGGACCAGAATAAGCCTAGGGATGGATGAAAATAACCTAAATGTTCATCCAATGACAGAAACACACCTATTGGATACACAAGATTGGTTAAAAACCCTAATTGGACAATAATAAGCCTAGGGAGGACCAAAATGACCTAAAAGTTCATCCAAGGACACAAACACACCTATTGGATGCACACGATTGCTTAAAAACCCCAATTGGAGAAGAATAAGCGTAGGGAGGACGAAAATGACCTAAATGTTCATCCAATGACACAAACACACCTATTAGATGCACAAGATTGCTTAAAAAACCTAATTGGACAATTATAAGCCTAGGGAGGAAGAAAATGACCTAAATGTTCATCCAATGACTAAAGTGAACTTATTGGATGCACAAGATTGGTTAAAAACCCTAATTGGACAAGAAGAAGCCTAGGGAGGACGAAAATGACCTAAATGTACATTAAATGACACAAATGAACTTATTGGTTGCACAAGATTGGTTAAAAACCCTAATTGGACAAGAATAAGCCTAGGGAGGACCAAAATGACCTAAATGTTTACCCAATGACACAAACACACCTATTGGATGCACAATATTTGTTAAAAACCCTAATTGGACCAAAACAAGCCTAGGGAGGACAAAAATGACCTATATGTTAATCGAATGACACAAATGAACTTATTGGATGCACAAGATTGTTTAAAACCCTAATTGGTCAAGAATAAGCCTAGGGTGGACGAAAATGACCTAAATGTACATTAAATGACACAAATGAACTTATTGGATGCTCAAGATTGGTTAAAAACCCTAATTGGACAAGAATAAGCCTAGGGAGGACCAAAATGACCTAAATGTTCATCCAATGACACAAACACACTTGTTGGATGCACAAGATATGTTAAAAACCCAAATTGGACAAGAATAAGCCTAGGGAGGACGAAAATAACCTAAATGTTCACCCAATGACACAAACACACCTATTGGATGGACAAGATTGGTTAAAACCCCTAATTGGACAAGAATAAGCCTAGGGAGGACGAAATCAACCTAAATGTTAATCCAATGAAACAAATGAACTTATTGGATGCACAAGATTGGTTAAAAACCCTAATTGGACAAGAATAATCCTAGGGAGGACCAAAATGACCTAAATGTTCATCTAATGACACAAACACACCTGTAGGATGCACAAGATTGGTTAAAAACCCAAATTGGAATAGAATATGCTCAGGGAGGACGAAAATAACCTAAATGTTTACCCAATGACACAAACACACCTATTGGATGCACAAGATTGGTTAAAAACCCGAATTGGACAAGAATAAGCCTAGAGAGGACCAAAATGACCTAAATGTTCATCCAATGACACAAACACACCCTTTGGATGCACAAGATTGGTTAAAAACCTAAATTGGACAAGAATAAGCTTAGGGAGGACGAAAATAACCTAAATGTTTACCCAATGACACAAACACACTTATTGGATGCACAAGATAGGTTAAAAACCCTAATTGGAAAAGAATAAGTATAGGGAGGACGAAAATGACATAAATGTACATTAAATGAAACAAATTAACATATTGGATGGACAAGATTGGTTAAAAACCCTAATTGGACAAGAATAAGCCTAGGGAGGATGAAAATAACCTAGATGTTCATCCAATGACACACACACACCTATTGGATGCACAAGATTGGTTAAAAACCCTAATTGGACAAGAATAAACCTAGAGAGGACCAAAATGACCTAAATATTCATACAATGACACAAACAGACCTATGTGATGCACAAGATTGGTTAAAAACCCTAATTGGAGAAGAAGAAGCCTAGGGAGGACGAAAATAACCTTAATGTTAATCCAATGACACAAATGAGCTTATTGGATGCACAAGATTTATTAAAACCCTAATTAGTCAAGAATAAGCCTAGGGTAGACGAAAATGACCAAAATCTTCATCCAATGACACAAACACACTTATTAGATGCACAAGATAGGTTAAAAACCATAATTAGACAAGAATAAGCCTTGGGAGGACCAAAATGCCCTAAATGTTCATCCAATGACACAAACACACCAGTTGGACGCACAAGATTTGTTAAAAACCCAAATTGGACAAGAATAAGCCTAGGGAGGACGAAAATGACCTAAATGTTAATCCTATGCCACAAATAAACTTATTGGATGACAAGATTGGTTAAAACCCTAATTGGTCAAGAATAAGCCTAGGGTGGACGAAAATGACCTTAATGTTCATCCAATGACACAAACACACTTATTGGATGCACAAGATAAGTTAAAAACCCTAATTGGACAAGAATAAGCCTAGGGAGGATGAAAATAACCTAAATGTTCATCCAATGACACAAACACACATATTGGATGCACAAGATTGGTTCAAAACCCTAATTGGACAAGAATAAGCCTAGGGAGGACGAAAATGACCTAAATGTTCATCCAATGACACAAACACACCTATTGGATGCACAAGATTCGTTAAAAACCCTAACTGGACAAGAATAAGCCTAGGGAGGACGAACATAACCTAAATATTCATCCAAGGACACAAACACACCTATTGGATTGACAAGATTGGTTAAAAACCCTAATTGGACCACAATAAGCCTAGGGAGGACGAAAATAACCTAAATTTTTATCCAACGACGCAAACTAACCTATTGGATGGACTAGATTGCTTAAAAACCCTAATTCGAGAATAATAAGCCTAGGGAGGACGAAAATGACCTAAATTTTCATCCAATGACACAAACACACCAATAGAATGCACAAGATTGCTTAAAAAACCTAATAGGACAAGAATAAGCCTAGGGAGGAAGAAAATGACCTAAATGTTCATCCAATGACACAAATGAACTTATTGGATGCACAAGATTGGTTAAAAACCCTAATTGGACAAGATGAAGCCTAGGGAGGACGAAAATGACCTAAATGTACATTAAATGACACAAATGAACTTATTGCATGCACAAGATAGGTTAAAAATCCTAATTGGACAAGAATAAGCCTAGGGAGGACGAAAATAACCTAAATGTTTACCCAATGACACAAACACACCTATTGGATGCACTAGATTGGATAAAAACCCTAATTGGACCAGAATAAGCCTAGGGAGGAAGAAAATGACCTAAATGTTAATCTTGTGATACAAATGAAATTATTGGATGCACTGGAATTGTTAAAACCCTTATTGGTCAAGAATAAGCCTAGGGAGGACGAAAATGACCTAATTGTACATTAAATGACACAAATGAACTTATTGGATGCACAAGATTGGTTAAAAACCCTAATTGGACAAGAATAAGCCTAGGGAGGACCAAAATGACCTAAATGTTCATACAATGACACAAACACACCTGTTGGATGCACAAGATTGGTTAAAAACCCAAATTGGACAAGAATAAGACTAGGGAGGACGAAAATAACCTAAATGTTTACCCAATGACACAAACACACCTATTGGATGCACAAGATTGGTTAAAAACCCTAGTTGGACCAGAATAAGCCTAGGGAGGACGAAAATTACCTAAATGTTAATCCTAGGACACAAATGAACTTATTGGATGCACAAGATAGGTTAAAAACCCTACTTGGACAAGAATAAGCCTAGGGAGGACGAAAATGACATAAATGTACATTAAATGACAGAAATTAACATATTGGATGCACAAGATTGGTTAAAAACCCTAATTGGACAAGAATAAGCATAGGGAGGACCAAAATGACCTGAATGTTCATCCAATGACACAAACACACCTGTTGGATGCACAAGATATGTTAAAAACCCAAATTGGACAAGAATAAGCCTAGGGAGGAGGAAAATAACCTAAATGTTCACCCAATGACAGAAACACAACTATGGGATGGACAAGATTGGTTAAAAACCCTAATTAGACAAGAATAAGCCTAGGGAGGACGAAATCAACCTAAATGTTAATCCAATGAAACAAATGAACTTATTGGATGCACAAGATTGGTTAAAACCCTAATTTGTCAAGAATAAGCCTAAGGTGGACGAAAATTACCTAAATCTTCATCCAATGACACAAACACACTTATTGGATGAAAAATATAGGTTAAAAACCCTAATTAGACAAGAATAACCCTAGTGAGAACGAAAATAACCTAAATGTTCATCCAATGACACATACACACCTATTGGATGCACAAGATTGGTTAAAAACCCTAATTGGACCAGAATAAGCCTAGGGAGGATGAAAATAACCAAAATGTTCATCCAATGACACAAACACACCTATTGGATGCACAAGTTTGATTAAAAACCCTAATTGGACAAGAATAAGCCTATGGAGGACCAAAATGACTTAAATATTCATCCAATGACCCAAACACACCTATTGGATGCACAAGATTGGTTAAAAACCCAAATTGGACAAGAATAAGCCTAGGGAGGACGAAAATAACCTAAATGTTTACCCAATGACACAAGCACACCTATTGGATGCACAAGATTGGTTAAATACCCTTATTGGACCAGAATAAGCCTAGGGATGGATGAAAATAACCTAAATGTTCATCCAATGACAGAAACACACCTATTGGATACACAAGATTGGTTAAAAACCCTAATTGGACAATAATAAGCCTAGGGAGGACCAAAATGACCTAAAAGTTCATCCAAGGACACAAACACACCTATTGGATGCACACGATTGCTTAAAAACCCCAATTGGAGAAGAATAAGCGTAGGGAGGACGAAAATGACCTAAATGTTCATCCAATGACACAAACACACCTATTAGATGCACAAGATTGCTTAAAAAACCTAATTGGACAATTATAAGCCTAGGGAGGAAGAAAATGACCTAAATGTTCATCCAATGACTAAAGTGAACTTATTGGATGCACAAGATTGGTTAAAAACCCTAATTGGACAAGAAGAAGCCTAGGGAGGACGAAAATGACCTAAATGTACATTAAATGACACAAATGAACTTATTGGTTGCACAAGATTGGTTAAAAACCCTAATTGGACAAGAATAAGCCTAGGGAGGACCAAAATGACCTAAATGTTTACCCAATGACACAAACACACCTATTGGATGCACAATATTTGTTAAAAACCCTAATTGGACCAAAACAAGCCTAGGGAGGACAAAAATGACCTATATGTTAATCGAATGACACAAATGAACTTATTGGATGCACAAGATTGTTTAAAACCCTAATTGGTCAAGAATAAGCCTAGGGTGGACGAAAATGACCTAAATGTACATTAAATGACACAAATGAACTTATTGGATGCTCAAGATTGGTTAAAAACCCTAATTGGACAAGAATAAGCCTAGGGAGGACCAAAATGACCTAAATGTTCATCCAATGACACAAACACACTTGTTGGATGCACAAGATATGTTAAAAACCCAAATTGGACAAGAATAAGCCTAGGGAGGACGAAAATAACCTAAATGTTCACCCAATGACACAAACACACCTATTGGATGGACAAGATTGGTTAAAACCCCTAATTGGACAAGAATAAGCCTAGGGAGGACGAAATCAACCTAAATGTTAATCCAATGAAACAAATGAACTTATTGGATGCACAAGATTGGTTAAAAACCCTAATTGGACAAGAATAATCCTAGGGAGGACCAAAATGACCTAAATGTTCATCTAATGACACAAACACACCTGTAGGATGCACAAGATTGGTTAAAAACCCAAATTGGAATAGAATATGCTCAGGGAGGACGAAAATAACCTAAATGTTTACCCAATGACACAAACACACCTATTGGATGCACAAGATTGGTTAAAAACCCGAATTGGACAAGAATAAGCCTAGAGAGGACCAAAATGACCTAAATGTTCATCCAATGACACAAACACACCCTTTGGATGCACAAGATTGGTTAAAAACCTAAATTGGACAAGAATAAGCTTAGGGAGGACGAAAATAACCTAAATGTTTACCCAATGACACAAACACACTTATTGGATGCACAAGATAGGTTAAAAACCCTAATTGGAAAAGAATAAGTATAGGGAGGACGAAAATGACATAAATGTACATTAAATGAAACAAATTAACATATTGGATGGACAAGATTGGTTAAAAACCCTAATTGGACAAGAATAAGCCTAGGGAGGATGAAAATAACCTAGATGTTCATCCAATGACACACACACACCTATTGGATGCACAAGATTGGTTAAAAACCCTAATTGGACAAGAATAAACCTAGAGAGGACCAAAATGACCTAAATATTCATACAATGACACAAACAGACCTATGTGATGCACAAGATTGGTTAAAAACCCTAATTGGAGAAGAAGAAGCCTAGGGAGGACGAAAATAACCTTAATGTTAATCCAATGACACAAATGAGCTTATTGGATGCACAAGATTTATTAAAACCCTAATTAGTCAAGAATAAGCCTAGGGTAGACGAAAATGACCAAAATCTTCATCCAATGACACAAACACACTTATTAGATGCACAAGATAGGTTAAAAACCATAATTAGACAAGAATAAGCCTTGGGAGGACCAAAATGCCCTAAATGTTCATCCAATGACACAAACACACCAGTTGGACGCACAAGATTTGTTAAAAACCCAAATTGGACAAGAATAAGCCTAGGGAGGACGAAAATGACCTAAATGTTAATCCTATGCCACAAATAAACTTATTGGATGACAAGATTGGTTAAAACCCTAATTGGTCAAGAATAAGCCTAGGGTGGACGAAAATGACCTTAATGTTCATCCAATGACACAAACACACTTATTGGATGCACAAGATAAGTTAAAAACCCTAATTGGACAAGAATAAGCCTAGGGAGGATGAAAATAACCTAAATGTTCATCCAATGACACAAACACACATATTGGATGCACAAGATTGGTTCAAAACCCTAATTGGACAAGAATAAGCCTAGGGAGGACGAAAATGACCTAAATGTTCATCCAATGACACAAACACACCTATTGGATGCACAAGATTCGTTAAAAACCCTAACTGGACAAGAATAAGCCTAGGGAGGACGAACATAACCTAAATATTCATCCAAGGACACAAACACACCTATTGGATTGACAAGATTGGTTAAAAACCCTAATTGGACCACAATAAGCCTAGGGAGGACGAAAATAACCTAAATTTTTATCCAACGACGCAAACTAACCTATTGGATGGACTAGATTGCTTAAAAACCCTAATTCGAGAATAATAAGCCTAGGGAGGACGAAAATGACCTAAATTTTCATCCAATGACACAAACACACCAATAGAATGCACAAGATTGCTTAAAAAACCTAATAGGACAAGAATAAGCCTAGGGAGGAAGAAAATGACCTAAATGTTCATCCAATGACACAAATGAACTTATTGGATGCACAAGATTGGTTAAAAACCCTAATTGGACAAGATGAAGCCTAGGGAGGACGAAAATGACCTAAATGTACATTAAATGACACAAATGAACTTATTGCATGCACAAGATAGGTTAAAAATCCTAATTGGACAAGAATAAGCCTAGGGAGGACGAAAATAACCTAAATGTTTACCCAATGACACAAACACACCTATTGGATGCACTAGATTGGATAAAAACCCTAATTGGACCAGAATAAGCCTAGGGAGGAAGAAAATGACCTAAATGTTAATCTTGTGATACAAATGAAATTATTGGATGCACTGGAATTGTTAAAACCCTTATTGGTCAAGAATAAGCCTAGGGAGGACGAAAATGACCTAATTGTACATTAAATGACACAAATGAACTTATTGGATGCACAAGATTGGTTAAAAACCCTAATTGGACAAGAATAAGCCTAGGGAGGACCAAAATGACCTAAATGTTCATACAATGACACAAACACACCTGTTGGATGCACAAGATTGGTTAAAAACCCAAATTGGACAAGAATAAGACTAGGGAGGACGAAAATAACCTAAATGTTTACCCAATGACACAAACACACCTATTGGATGCACAAGATTGGTTAAAAACCCTAGTTGGACCAGAATAAGCCTAGGGAGGACGAAAATTACCTAAATGTTAATCCTAGGACACAAATGAACTTATTGGATGCACAAGATAGGTTAAAAACCCTACTTGGACAAGAATAAGCCTAGGGAGGACGAAAATGACATAAATGTACATTAAATGACAGAAATTAACATATTGGATGCACAAGATTGGTTAAAAACCCTAATTGGACAAGAATAAGCATAGGGAGGACCAAAATGACCTGAATGTTCATCCAATGACACAAACACACCTGTTGGATGCACAAGATATGTTAAAAACCCAAATTGGACAAGAATAAGCCTAGGGAGGAGGAAAATAACCTAAATGTTCACCCAATGACAGAAACACAACTATGGGATGGACAAGATTGGTTAAAAACCCTAATTAGACAAGAATAAGCCTAGGGAGGACGAAATCAACCTAAATGTTAATCCAATGAAACAAATGAACTTATTGGATGCACAAGATTGGTTAAAACCCTAATTTGTCAAGAATAAGCCTAAGGTGGACGAAAATTACCTAAATCTTCATCCAATGACACAAACACACTTATTGGATGAAAAATATAGGTTAGAAACCCTAATTAGACAAGAATAAGCCTAGTGAGAACGAAAATAACCTAAATGTTCATCCAATGACACATACACACCTATTGGATGCACAAGATTGGTTAAAAACCCTAATTGGACCAGAATAAGCCTAGGGAGGATGAAAATAACCAAAATGTTCATCCAATGACACAAACACACCTATTGGATGCACAAGTTTGATTAAAAACCCTAATTGGACAAGAATAAGCCTATGGAGGACCAAAATGACTTAAATATTCATCCAATGACCCAAACACACCTATTGGATGCACAAGATTGGTTAAAAACCCAAATTGGACAAGAATAAGCCTAGGGAGGACGAAAATAACCTAAATGTTTACCCAATGACACAAGCACACCTATTGGATGCACAAGATTGGTTAAATACCCTTATTGGACCAGAATAAGCCTAGGGATGGATGAAAATAACCTAAATGTTCATCCAATGACAGAAACACACCTATTGGATACACAAGATTGGTTAAAAACCCTAATTGGACAATAATAAGCCTAGGGAGGACCAAAATGACCTAAAAGTTCATCCAAGGACACAAACACACCTATTGGATGCACACGATTGCTTAAAAACCCCAATTGGAGAAGAATAAGCGTAGGGAGGACGAAAATGACCTAAATGTTCATCCAATGACACAAACACACCTATTAGATGCACAAGATTGCTTAAAAAACCTAATTGGACAATTATAAGCCTAGGGAGGAAGAAAATGACCTAAATGTTCATCCAATGACTAAAGTGAACTTATTGGATGCACAAGATTGGTTAAAAACCCTAATTGGACAAGAAGAAGCCTAGGGAGGACGAAAATGACCTAAATGTACATTAAATGACACAAATGAACTTATTGGTTGCACAAGATTGGTTAAAAACCCTAATTGGACAAGAATAAGCCTAGGGAGGACCAAAATGACCTAAATGTTTACCCAATGACACAAACACACCTATTGGATGCACAATATTTGTTAAAAACCCTAATTGGACCAAAACAAGCCTAGGGAGGACAAAAATGACCTATATGTTAATCGAATGACACAAATGAACTTATTGGATGCACAAGATTGTTTAAAACCCTAATTGGTCAAGAATAAGCCTAGGGTGGACGAAAATGACCTAAATGTACATTAAATGACACAAATGAACTTATTGGATGCTCAAGATTGGTTAAAAACCCTAATTGGACAAGAATAAGCCTAGGGAGGACCAAAATGACCTAAATGTTCATCCAATGACACAAACACACTTGTTGGATGCACAAGATATGTTAAAAACCCAAATTGGACAAGAATAAGCCTAGGGAGGACGAAAATAACCTAAATGTTCACCCAATGACACAAACACACCTATTGGATGGACAAGATTGGTTAAAACCCCTAATTGGACAAGAATAAGCCTAGGGAGGACGAAATCAACCTAAATGTTAATCCAATGAAACAAATGAACTTATTGGATGCACAAGATTGGTTAAAAACCCTAATTGGACAAGAATAATCCTAGGGAGGACCAAAATGACCTAAATGTTCATCTAATGACACAAACACACCTGTAGGATGCACAAGATTGGTTAAAAACCCAAATTGGAATAGAATATGCTCAGGGAGGACGAAAATAACCTAAATGTTTACCCAATGACACAAACACACCTATTGGATGCACAAGATTGGTTAAAAACCCGAATTGGACAAGAATAAGCCTAGAGAGGACCAAAATGACCTAAATGTTCATCCAATGACACAAACACACCCTTTGGATGCACAAGATTGGTTAAAAACCTAAATTGGACAAGAATAAGCTTAGGGAGGACGAAAATAACCTAAATGTTTACCCAATGACACAAACACACTTATTGGATGCACAAGATAGGTTAAAAACCCTAATTGGAAAAGAATAAGTATAGGGAGGACGAAAATGACATAAATGTACATTAAATGAAACAAATTAACATATTGGATGGACAAGATTGGTTAAAAACCCTAATTGGACAAGAATAAGCCTAGGGAGGATGAAAATAACCTAGATGTTCATCCAATGACACACACACACCTATTGGATGCACAAGATTGGTTAAAAACCCTAATTGGACAAGAATAAACCTAGAGAGGACCAAAATGACCTAAATATTCATACAATGACACAAACAGACCTATGTGATGCACAAGATTGGTTAAAAACCCTAATTGGAGAAGAAGAAGCCTAGGGAGGACGAAAATAACCTTAATGTTAATCCAATGACACAAATGAGCTTATTGGATGCACAAGATTTATTAAAACCCTAATTAGTCAAGAATAAGCCTAGGGTAGACGAAAATGACCAAAATCTTCATCCAATGACACAAACACACTTATTAGATGCACAAGATAGGTTAAAAACCATAATTAGACAAGAATAAGCCTTGGGAGGACCAAAATGCCCTAAATGTTCATCCAATGACACAAACACACCAGTTGGACGCACAAGATTTGTTAAAAACCCAAATTGGACAAGAATAAGCCTAGGGAGGACGAAAATGACCTAAATGTTAATCCTATGCCACAAATAAACTTATTGGATGACAAGATTGGTTAAAACCCTAATTGGTCAAGAATAAGCCTAGGGTGGACGAAAATGACCTTAATGTTCATCCAATGACACAAACACACTTATTGGATGCACAAGATAAGTTAAAAACCCTAATTGGACAAGAATAAGCCTAGGGAGGATGAAAATAACCTAAATGTTCATCCAATGACACAAACACACATATTGGATGCACAAGATTGGTTCAAAACCCTAATTGGACAAGAATAAGCCTAGGGAGGACGAAAATGACCTAAATGTTCATCCAATGACACAAACACACCTATTGGATGCACAAGATTCGTTAAAAACCCTAACTGGACAAGAATAAGCCTAGGGAGGACGAACATAACCTAAATATTCATCCAAGGACACAAACACACCTATTGGATTGACAAGATTGGTTAAAAACCCTAATTGGACCACAATAAGCCTAGGGAGGACGAAAATAACCTAAATTTTTATCCAACGACGCAAACTAACCTATTGGATGGACTAGATTGCTTAAAAACCCTAATTCGAGAATAATAAGCCTAGGGAGGACGAAAATGACCTAAATTTTCATCCAATGACACAAACACACCAATAGAATGCACAAGATTGCTTAAAAAACCTAATAGGACAAGAATAAGCCTAGGGAGGAAGAAAATGACCTAAATGTTCATCCAATGACACAAATGAACTTATTGGATGCACAAGATTGGTTAAAAACCCTAATTGGACAAGATGAAGCCTAGGGAGGACGAAAATGACCTAAATGTACATTAAATGACACAAATGAACTTATTGCATGCACAAGATTGGTTAAAAATCCTAATTGGACAAGAATAAGCCTAGGGAGGACGAAAATAACCTAAATGTTTACCCAATGACACAAACACACCTATTGGATGCACTAGATTGGATAAAAACCCTAATTGGACCAGAATAAGCCTAGGGAGGACGAAAATGACCTAAATGTTAATCTTGTGATACAAATGAAATTATTGGATGCACTGGAATTGTTAAAACCCTTATTGGTCAAGAATAAGCCTAGGGAGGACGAAAATGACCTAATTGTACATTAAATGACACAAATGAACTTATTGGATGCACAAGATTGGTTAAAAACCCTAATTGGACAAGAATAAGCCTAGGGAGGACCAAAATGACCTAAATGTTCATACAATGACACAAACACACCTGTTGGATGCACAAGATTGGTTAAAAACCCAAATTGGACAAGAATAAGACTAGGGAGGACGAAAATAACCTAAATTTTTACCCAATGACACAAACACACCTATTGGATGCACAAGATTGGTTAAAAACCCTAGTTGGACCAGAATAAGCCTAGGGAGGACGAAAATTACCTAAATGTTAATCCTAGGACACAAATGAACTTATTGGATGCACAAGATAGGTTAAAAACCCTACTTGGACAAGAATAAGCCTAGGGAGGACGAAAATGACATAAATGTACATTAAATGACAGAAATTAACATATTGGATGCACAAGATTGGTTAAAAACCCTAATTGGACAAGAATAAGCATAGGGAGGACCAAAATGACCTGAATGTTCATCCAATGACACAAACACACCTGTTGGATGCACAAGATATGTTAAAAACCCAAATTGGACAAGAATAAGCCTAGGGAGGAGGAAAATAACCTAAATGTTCACCCAATGACAGAAACACAACTATGGGATGGACAACATTGGTTAAAAACCCTAATTAGACAAGAATAAGCCTAGGGAGGACGAAATCAACCTAAATGTTAATCCAATGAAACAAATGAACTTATTGGATGCACAAGATTGGTTAAAACCCTAATTTGTCAAGAATAAGCCTAAGGTGGACGAAAATTACCTAAATCTTCATCCAATGACACAAACACACTTATTGGATGAAAAATATAGGTTAAAAACCCTAATTAGACAAGAATAA
>JBBPBR010000041.1:0-14648 GCA_037974775.1 Cicer pinnatifidum
TCAATGGATTAACATTTTGTTCATTTTCGTCCTTCCTAGGCATATTCTTATACAATTAGGGTTTTGAATCATTCTTGTGCATCGAATAGATGTGTTTGTGTCATTGGATTAACATTTAGGTCATTTTTATCCTCCTAGGGCTTATTCTAGTTCAATTATGGTTGGATTAACATTTAGGTCATTTTCGTCATTCCTAGGCTTATTCTTGTCCAATTAAGGTTTTTATCAAATTTTGTTCATCCAATTGGTGTGTTTGTATCTTTGGATTAACATTTAGGTCATTTTGTTCCTCCCTAGGCTCACTGTTGTCCAATTAGTGTTTTTAACCTATCTTGTGCATCCAATAGGTGTGTTTGTGTCATTAGAATAATATTTACAACATTTTTGTCCTCCCTAGGCTTATTCTTGTCCAATTAGGGTTTTCATCCAATCTTGTACATCGAATAAGTTTATTTGTATCATTGGATTAATATTCAGTTCATTTTTAATTTGCCCTAGGACTAACATTTAGGTCACTTTAGTCCTCCCTAGACTTAATCTTGTCGAATTAGGTTTTTTAACCAATCTTGTGCATCCAATAGGTGTGTTTGTGTCATTGGATAAACATATAGGTCATTTTCATCCTCCTTAGGCTTATTTTAGTCAAATTAGGTTTTTTAAGCAATCTTGTGCATCCAATAAGTTCATTTGTATCATTGTATTAACATTTAATTCATTTTCTTCCTCCATAGACTCATTCTTGTCCAATTAGCGTATTTAACCATCTTGTTCATCCAATAGGTGTGTTTGTGTCATTGGATTAATATTTAGGTCATTTTCGTCTTCCCTTGGCATATTCTTGTCCAATTAGGGTATTAAACCAATCTTGTGCATCCAACAGGTGTGTTTGGGTCATTGGACTAATATTAAGGTCTATTTCATCATCCCTAGGCTTATTCTAGTCCAATTAGGGTTTTTAAGCAATCTTGTGCATCCAATAAGTTCATTTATGGCATTGGATTAGCATTTAGGTCATTTGTGTCATCCCTAGGTTTAGTCTTGTCCAATTAGGGGTTTTAACCAATCTTGAGCATTCTATTGGTGTGTTTGCGTCATTGGATTAACATTTAGGTCATTTTCTTCCTCCCTAGGATTATTCTTGTCCAATTAGGGTTTTTAACCAATCTACTGCATCCAATATGTGTGTTTACGTCATTGGATTATCATTTACGTCATTTTCATCCTCCATAGGTTTATTCTAGTTTAATTAGGTTTTTAAGCAATCTAGTGCATCATTGCATTAACATTTAGGTCATTTTCGTCCTCCCTAGGCTTATTGTTGTCCAATTAGGGTTTTTATCCTAACTTGTGCATCCAATAGGTGTGTTTGTGTCATTGGATTAACATTTAGTTGATTTTCGTCCTCCTTACACTTATTCTTTTCCAATTAGGGTTTTTAACTAATCTTGTGCATCCAATAACTTCATTTGTGTCGTTGGATTAATATTTAGGTCATTTTCGTCATCCCAATGCTTATTTAGGTCATTTTCGTCCTATATATGCTTAGGCTTATTCTAGTCCAATTAGGGTTTTTAAGCAATCTTGTGCATACAATAAGTTCATTTGTGTAATTGGATTAACATTTATGTCATTTTTGTCCTCCCTAGCCTTATTCTAGTCCAATTAGGGTTTTTAACTAATCTTGTGCATCCAATAGGTGTGTTTGTGTTATTGAATTAACATTTAGGTCATTTTCGTCCTCCCTAGACTTATTCTTGTCCAATTAGGGTTTTTATCCTAACTTGTGCATCGGATAGGTGTGTTTGTGTCATTGGATTAATATTTAGTTCATTTTCATCTTCCCTATGCTTATTCTTTCCCAATTAGGGTTTTTAACAAATCTTGTGCGTCCAATAAGTTCATTTGTGTCATTGGATTAACATTTAGGTCATTTTCTCCCTCCCTAGGCTTATTCTTGTCCAATTATGGTTTTTAACCAATTTTGTGCATCCATTAGGTGTGTTTGTTTGATTGGATTAACATTTGTGTCATTTTCGTCCTCCCGAGGCTTTTTTTTTTCCTATTAGGGTGTTTGACCAATCTTGTGCATCCAATAGTTGTGTTTGTATCATTGGATTAATATTTAGGCCTATTTCATCCTCCCTAGGCTTATTCTATTCCAATTAGGGTTTTAAGCAATCTTGAGCATCCAATAAGTTCATATGTGTTATTGGATTAACATTTAGGTCATTTGTGTCCTCCCTAAGCTTAATCTTGTATAATTAGGGTTTTTAACCAAACTTGTGCATCCAATAGGAGTGTTTGTGTCATTGGATTAAGATTTCAGTTATTTTTATCCTCGCTAGGCTTATTCTTGCCCATTAGGGTTCTTAACCAATCTTGTGCATCCAATACGTGTGTTTGTGTCATTGGATTAACATTTAGGTCATTTTCATCCTCCTTATGCTTATTTTAGTCAAATTAGGATTTTTAAGCAATCTTGTGCATCCAATAAGTTCATTTATGGCATTGGATTAGCATTTAGGTCATTTGTGTCATCCCTAGGTTTAGTCTTGTCCAATTAGGGGTTTTAACCAATCTTGAGCATTCTATTGGTGTGTTTGTGTCATTGGATTAACATTTAGGTCATTTTCTTCCTCCCTAGGATTATTCTTGTCCAATTAGGGTTTTTAACCAATCTACTGCATCCAATATGTGTGTTTACGTCATTGGATTATCATTTACATCATTTTCATCCTCCATAGGTTTATTCTATTTTAATTAGGTTTTTAAGCAATCTAGTGCATCATTGCAATAACATTTAGGTCATTTTCGTCCTCCCTAGGCTTATTGTTGTCCAATTAGGGTTTTTATCCTATCTTGTGCATCCAATAGGTGTGTTTGTGTCATTGGATTAACATTTAGTTGATTTTCGTCCTCCTTACGCTTATTCTTTTCCAATTAGGGTTTTTAACTAATCTTGTGCAACTAATAAGTTCATTTGTGTCGTTGGATTAATATTTAGGTCATTTTCGTCATCCCAATGCTTATTTAGGTCATTTTCGTCCTATATATGCTTAGGCTTATTCTAGTCCAATTAGGGTTTTTAAGCAATCTTGTGCATCCAATAAGTTCATTTGTGTAATTGGATTAACATTTATGTCATTTTTGTCCTCCCTAGCCTTATTCTAGTCCAATTAGGGTTTTTAACCAATCTTGTGCATCCAATAGGTGTGTTTGTGTTATCGAATTAACATTTAGGTCATTTTCGTCCTCCCTAGGCTTATTCTTGTCCAATTAGGGTTTTTATCCTAACTTGTGCATCAGATAGGTGTGTTTGTGTCATTGGATTAATATTTAGTTCATTTTCATCTTCCCTATGCTTATTCTTTCCCAATTAGGGTTTTTAATAAATCTTGTGCGTCCAATAAGTTCATTTGTGTCATTGGATTAATATTTAGGTCATTTTCTCCCTCCCTAGGCTTATTCTTGTCCAATTATGGTTTTTAACCAATTTTGTGCATCCATTAGGTGTGTTTGTTTGATTGGATTAACATTTTTGTCATTTTCGTCCTCCCGAGGCTTTTTTTCTTCCTATTAGGGTGTTTGACCAATCTTGTGCATCCAATAGTTGTGTTTGTATCATTGGATTAATATTTAGGCCTATTTCATTCTCCATAGGCTTATTCTATTCCAATTAGGGTTTTAAGCAATCTTGTGCATCCAATAAGTTCATTTGTGTTATTAGATTAACATTAAGGTCATTTGTGTCCTCCCTAAGCTTAATCTTGTATAATTAGGGTTTTTAACCAAACTTGTGCATCCAATAGGAGTGTTTGTGTCATTAGATTAAGATTTCGGTTATGTTTATCCTCGCTAGGCTTATTCTTGCCCATTAGGGTTCTTAACCAATCTTGTGCATCCAATACGTGTGTTTGTGTATTTGGATTAACATTTAGGTCATTTTCATCCTCCTTATGCTTATTTTAGTCAAATTAGGATTTTTAAGCAATCTTGTGCATCCAATAAGTTCATTTGTGTCATTCAATTAACATTTAATTCACTTTCGTCCTCCATAGGCTCATTCTTGTCCAATTAGTGTTTTTAACCATCTTGTGCATCCAATTGGTGTGTTTGTGTGATTGGATTAATATATAGGTCATTTTCGTCCTCCCTAGCCTTATGTTAGTCCAATTAGGGTTTTTAACCAATCTTGTGCATCAAATATGTTCATTTGTGTCATTAGATTAACATTTAGTTCATTTTTTCCTCCCTAGGCTTATTCGTGTCCAATTAGGGTTGTTAACCAATCTTGTGCATCCAGTAGGTGTGTTTGTGTCATTGGATTAACATTTAGGTCATTTTCATCCTCCCTAGGCTTATTCTTGTCTAATTAGGGTTTTTAACCAATCTTGTGCATCCAATAGGTGTGTTAATATCATTAGAATAACATTTACTTCATTTTCATCCTCGGAGTCTTATTCTTGTCCAATTAGGGTTTTTTACCAATCTTGTGCATCCAATAATTTATTTGTGTCATTGGATTAATATTTAGTTCCTTTTTACCGCCCTACGATTAATATTTAGGTCATTTTCGTCCTCCACAGAGTTATTCTTGTCAAATTAGGGTTTTTAACAAAACTTGTGCTTCCAATACGTGTGTTTGATTCATTAGATTAACATTAAGGTCATTTTTGTCCTCCCTATGGTTATTCTTGTCCAATTAGGGTTTTTAACCAATCATGTGCGTCCAATATGTGCGTTTGTGTCATTGGTTTATCATTTAGGTCTTTTTCATCTTCCATAGGCTTATTCTTCACCAATTACGGTTTTTAATCAATCTTGTGCATCCAATTGGTGTGTTTTTGTCATTCGATTTAGATTTAGGTCATTCTTGTCCTCCCTAGCCTTATTCTAGTCCAATTAGGGTTTTTAACCAATCTTGTGCATCCAATAGGTGTGTTTGGGTTATTGGATTAACAATTAGGTTATTTTCGTCCTCCCTAGGCTTATTCTTGTCAAATTAGGGTTTTTATCCTATCTTGTGCTTCCGATAGGTGTGCTTGTGTCATTAGATAATATTTAGTCTATTTTCATCCTCCCTATGCTTATTCTTTTCCAATTAGGGTTTTTAACAAATCTTGTGCCTCCAATAAGTTCCTTAGTGTCATTGGATTAATATTTAGGTCATTTTCGTTCTCCCTAGGCTTATTGTTGTCCAATTATGGTTTTTAACCAATTTTGTGCATCCAATAGGTGTGTTTGTGTCATTGGATTAACATTTGGATCATTGTCGTCCTCCCTAGGCTAATTCTTGTCCTATTAGGGTGTTTGACCAATCTTGTGCATCCAATAGTTGTGTTTGGGTCATTGGATTAATATTTAGGCCTATTTCGTCCTACCTAGGCATATTCTAGTCCACTTAGGGATTAAAGCAATCTTGTGCATCCAATAAGTTCATTTGTGTTATTGGATTAGCATTTAGGTCATTTGTGTCCCCGCCAGGCTTAATCTTGTCCAATTAGGGTTTCTAACCAAACTTGTGCATCCAATAGGAGTGTTTGTGTCATTGGATTAAGATATCGGTTATTTTCATCCTCTCTAGGCTTATTCTTGTCTAATTAGCGTTTTTAACCATTTTGTTCATCCAATAGGTGTGTTTGTGTCATTGGATTAACCATTTTTGTCCTCCCTAGGCTTATAATTGTCCAATTAGGGTTTTTAACCAATCTTGTGCATCCAATATGTGTGTTTACGTCATTGGATTACTATTTACGTCATTTTCCTCCACATTAGGTTTATTCTAGTCTAATTAGGGTTTTTAAGCAATCTAATGCATCAAATAAATACATTTGTGTCATTGGATTAACATTTCGGTCATTTTCGTCCTTTCTAGGATTATTCTTGTCCAATTAGGGTTTTTAAATAATCTTTTGCATCCAATAGGTGTGTTTTTGTCAATGGATTAACATTTACATCATTTTCGTCATTGTTAAACATATTCTTGTCGAATTAGGGTTTTTAACCAATCTTGTGCGTCCAATAGGTGTGTATGTGTCATTGGATTAACATTTAGGTCATTTTTATCCTCCTTAGGCTTATTCTAGTCCAATTAAGGTTTTTAAGCAATCTTTTGCATCAAATATGTTCATTTGTGTCGTTGGATTAACATTTAGATCATTTTTGTCCTCCGTAGGCTTATTCTTCTCCAATTTGGGTTTTTAACCAAACTTGTGCATCCAATTGGTGTGTTTGTGTCATTTGATTAAGATTTAGGTCATTTTCGTCTACCCTATGCTTATTATTGTCCAGTTAGGGTTTTTAACCAATCTTGTACTTCCAATAGGTGTGTTTGTGTCATTAGAGCAACATTTCGGTCATTTTCGTCCTCCCTAGGTTTATTCTTATCCGATTAGGGTTTTTAACCAATCTAGTTTCAATGGATTAACACTTAATTCATTTTCATCCTTATTAGGCATACTCTAGTCCATTAGGGTTTTTAAGCAATCTTGTGCATCCAATAAGTTCATTTGTGTCATTGGATTAAAATTTATGTCATTTTTGTCCTCCCAAGGCTAATTCTTGTCCAATTAGAGTTTTTAACTAATCTTGTGCATCCAATCGGGGTGTTTATGTCGTTAGATTAACACATAGTTTATTTTCTTCCTCCCTAGTTTTATTCTTGTCCAATTAGGATTTTCAACGAGTCTATTGCATTGTATAGGTGAGTTTATGTCATTGGATTAACATTTAGGTCATTTTTAGCCTCCTTAGGCTTATTCAAGTCCAATTTGGGGTTTTAAGCAATCTTGTGCATCCAATAAGTTCATTTGTGTCATTGGATTAACATTTAGGTCATATTCGTCCTCCTTAGGTTTGTTCCTGTCCAAATAGGGTGTTTAACTAATCTTGTGCATACAATAGGTGTGTTTAAGTCATTGGATTATTATTTGAGTGATTTTCATCATCCTTAGGCTTATTGTAGTCTAACTAGTGTTTTTAAGCAATCTTGTGCATCCAATAAGTACATTTGTGTAACTGGATTAACATTTAGGTCATTTTCATCATCCTTAGGCTTATTGTAGTCTAACTAGTGTTTTTAAGCAATCTTGTGCATCCAATAAGTACATTTGTGTAACTGGATTAACATTTAGGTCATTTTCATCCTCCTTAGGCTTATTCTTATCCAATTAGAGTTTTTAACCAATCATGTCTATCCAATAGGTGTATTTGTGTCATTGGATTAACATTTATGTCATTTTCGTCCTCCCTAGACTTATTCTTGTCGAAATAGGTTTTTAACCAATCATGCGCATCCCCTAGGTGTGTTTGTGTCATTGGATTAGCATTTAGGTAATTTTTATCCTCCTTAGACTTATTCCTGTCTAAGTAGGGTTTTTAACCAAACTTGTGAATCCAATTGGTGTGTTTGTGTCATCAAATTAAAATTTCGGTCATTTTCGTCCTCCCTAGGCTTATTCTTTTCCAATTAGGGTTTGTAACCAATCTAGTAAATCCAATAGGTGTGTTTGTGTCACTGGATTAACATGTAGTTCATTTTCGTCCATCCTAGGCTTATTATTGTTCAATTACGGTTTTGAACCATTCTTGTGCATCCAATATGTGCGGTTGTGTCATTCAATTAATATTTAGTTCATTTTCTTCATCCCTGGGCGTATTCTTGTCCAATTATGGGTTTTAACGAGTCTTGTGTGTCCAATACGTGTATTTATGTCATCGGATTAACATTTAGGCTATTTTCATCATCCTTAGGCTTATTCTTGTCCAATTAAGGTTTTTATCCAATGTTGTGCGTCCAATAGGAGTGTTTGTGTCATTGGATTAACATTTAGGACATTTTCTTCCTCCGTAGGCTTATTCTAGTCCAATTAGGATTTTTAAGCAATATTGTGCATCCAATGAGTTCATTTGTGTCATTGGATTAACATTTATGTCATTTTCATCCTCCTTAGGCTTATTCTTATCCAATTAGGGTTTTTAACCAATCATGTCCATCCAATAGGTGTATTTGTGTCATTGGATTTACATTTACGTCATTTTCGTGCTCCCTAGACTTATTCTTGTCGAAATAGGTTTTTAACCAATCATGTGCATCCCATAGGTGTGGTTGTGTCATTAGATTAACATTTATGTAATTTTTATCCTCCTTAGACTTATTCTTGTCTAATTAGGGTTTTTAACCAAACTTGTGCATCCAATTGGTGTGTTTGTGTCATTCGATTAACATTTAGGTCATTTTCTTCCTCCCTAGGCTTATTATTGTCCAATTAGGGTTTTTATCCAATCTTATGCGTCCAATAGGTGTATTTATGTCATTGGATTAACATTTAGGCTATTTTAATTATCCTTAGGTTTATTCTTGTCCAATTAAGTTTTTATCCAATGTTGTGCGTCCAATAGGTGTGTTTGTGTCGTTGGATTAACATTTAGGTCATTTTCTTCCTCCGTAGGCTTATTCTAGTCCAATTAGGATTTTTAAGCAATATTGTGCATCCAATAAGTTCATTTGTGTCATTAGATTAACATTTAGGTCATTTTCGTCCTCCCTAGGCTTATTCTTATCCAATTTGGGTTTTTAACAAAACATGTGGATCCAATAGGTGTGTTTGTCTCATTGGATTATGATTTAAGTCATTTTCATCGTCCTTAGGCTTATTCTACTCCAATTTGGTTTTTTAAGCAATCATGTGCATCCAATAAGTTCATTTGTATAATTGGATTAACATTTATGTCGTTTTCGTCCTCCCTAGGCTATTTCTTGTCCAATTAGATTTTTTAACCAATCTAGTGATCTAGTAGGTGTGTTTGTGTCATTGGATTAACGTTTAGTTCATTTTCGTCCTTCCTAGGCTTATTCTTGTATAATTAGGGTTTTGAATCTTTCTTGTGCATTCAATAGGTGTGTTTGTGACATTAGATTAACATTTAGTTCATTTATTCCTCCCTAGGCTTATTCTTGTCCAATTAGGGTTTTTAACGAGTCTTGTGGATCCAATAGGTGTGTTTATGTCAATGGATTAACATTTAGGTCATTTTTATCTTCCTTTGGTTTATTCAAGTCTAATTTGGGTTTTGAGCAATCATGTGCATCCAATAAGTTTATTTGTGTCATTGGATTAATATTTAGGTCATTTTCGTCATCCCTAGTCTTATTCTTGTCCTATTAGGGTTTTTATCCAATCTTGTGCATCCAATAGGTGTGTTAAAGTCATTGGATTATTATTTACGTCATTTTCATCCTCCTTAGGCTTATTCTAGTCTAATTAGGGTTTTTAACCAAACTTGTGCATCCAATTGGTGTGTTTGTATCATTCGATTAACATTTAGGTCATTTTCGTCCTCCTTAGGCTTATTATTGTCCAATTAAGGTTTTTAACCAATAGGTGTGTTTGTGTCATCAGATTAACATTTCGGTCATTTTCGTCCTCCCTAGGCTAATTCTTTTCCAATTAGGGTTTTTAACCAATCTTGTGCATCCAATAGGTGTGTTTGTGTCATTGAATTATGATTTAAGTCATTTTCATCCTCCTTAACATTTAGGTTATTTTTAAGCAATCTTTAGGCTTATACAAACACACCAATTAGGGTTTTTAAGCAATCTTTTGCATCAAATATGCTCATTTGTTTCATCGGATTAACATTTAGGTTATTTTCGTCCTTCCTAGGCTTATTCTTGTCCGATTAGGGTTTTTATCCAATGTTGGGGATCCAATAGGTGTGCTTGTGTAGTTGGATTAACATTTAGGTCATTTTCATCCTCTGTAGGCGTATTCTAGTCCAATTAGGATTTTTAAGCAAATTTGTGCATCCAATAAGTTCATTTGTGTCATTGTATTAACATTTAGGTCATTTTCATCGTCTCTAGGCTTATTCTTATCCAATTAAGGATTTTAACTAATCATGTACATCCAATATGAGTGTTTGTGTCATTGGATTATGATTTATGTCATTTTCATCCTCCTTAGGCTTATTCTAGTCGAATTTGGGTTTTTAAGCAATCTTGTGCATCCAATAAGTTTATTTGTGCAATTGGATTGACATTTAGGTCATTTTCGTCCTCCCTTTGCTTAGTCTTTCCATTTAGGGTTTTTAATTGTGCATCCAATATGCGTATTTGTGCCAATGGATTAATATTTAATTCATTTTCATCCTCTCTAGGCTTATTCTTGTCAAATAAGCGTTTTTTTTTACCAATCTTGTGCATCCAATATGTGTGTTTGTGTCATTGGATTAAATTTTAGGTCATTTTCATCCTCCCTACGCTTATTCTAGTCCAATTAGTGTTTTGAAGCAATCTTGTGCATCCAATAAGTTCATTTGTGTCATTGGATTAACATTTATGTCATTTTCGTCCTTCCTTGGATTATTCTTGTCCAATTAGAGTTTTAACCAATCTAGTGAATCAATAGGTGTGATTGTGTCATTAGATTAACAATTAGTTCAATTTTTTCCTCCCTAGGCTTATTCTTGTGCAATTAGGGTTTTTAACGACTCTTGTGGATCCAATATGTGTGTTTATGTCATTAGATTAACATTTAGGTCATTTTTATCCTCCTTAAGCTTATTCAACTCCAATTTAGGTTTTTAAGCAATCATGTGCATCCAATAAGTTTATTTGTGTCATTGGATTTATATTTAGGTCATTTTCGTCCTCCCTAGGCTTATTCTTGTCCAATTAGGGTTTTTATCCAATCTTGTGCATCCAATAGGTGTGTTTACGTCATTGGATTACTGTTGACGTCATTTTCGTCCTCCTTAGGCTTTTTCTAGTCTAATTAGAGTTTTTAAGCATTCTTGTGCATCCAATAGGTGTGTTTGTGTCTTTGGATTAACATTTATGTCATTTTTATCCTCCTTAGGCTTATTTGGGTTAACATTTAGGTTATTTTTGTCCTTCCAAGGCTTATTCTTTTCCGATTAGGGTTTTTATCCAATGTTGTGCATCCAATAGGTGAGTTTGTGTCGTTGGATTAACATTTAGGTCATTTTCATCATCTGTAGGCGTATTATAGTCCAATTAGGATTTTTAAGTAATCTTGTGCATCAAATAAGTTCGTTTGTTTCATTGTATTAACATTTAGGTCATTTTCATCATCTCTAGGCTTATTTTTATCCAATTAGGGAGTTTAACCAATCATGTACATCCAATATGAGTGTTTGTGTGATTGGATTATGATTTATGTGATTTTCATCCTCCTTAGGCTTATTCTAGTCCAATTTGGGTTTTTTAAGCAATCTAGTGCATCCAATAAGTTTATTTGTGCAATTGGAGTAACATTTAGGTCATTTTCGTCCTCCCTTGGCTTAGTCTTTCCATTTAGGGTTTTTAATCAATCTTGTGCATCCAATAGGCGTGATTGTTGCATTGGATTAATATTTAGTTCATTTTCATCCTCCCTAGGCTTATTCTTGTCCAATAAGCGTTTTTTTTACCAATCTTGTGCATCCAATATGTTTGTTTGTGTCATTGGATTAAATTTTTTGTCATTTTAATCCTCCCTACGCTTATTCTAGTCCAATAGGTGTGTTTGTGTCTTTGGATTAACAATTTCTTCATTTCTATCCTCCTTAGGCTTATTCTAGTCCAATTAGGGTTTTTAAGCAATCTTTTGTATCAAATATGTTCATTTGTGTCATTGGATTAACATTTTCGTCATTTTCGTCCTCCCTAGGCTTATTCTTGTCCAATTAGGGTTTTTAACCAAACTTGTGCATCCAATAGGTGTGTTTGTGTCATTGGATTAACATTTAGGTCATTTTCGTCTTTCCTAGCCTTTTTTTTGTCCTATTAGGGTTTTTAGCGAATCTTGTGCATCCAATAGGTGTTTTTGTGTCATTGGATTAACATATAGGTCATTTTCATCATCCTTAGGCTTATTCTAGTCCAAATAGGGTTTTAAACATATCTTGTGCATCCAATACGTGTGTTTGTGTCATTGGATTAACGTACGGGTCATTTTCATCATACTTAGGCTTATTTTAGTCCAATTAGGGTTTTTAAGCAATCTTGTGCATCCAATAAATTCATTTATGTCATTTGATTAACACTTAGGTCATTCTCGTACTCCCTTGGCTTTTTCTTGTCCAATTAAGGTTTTTAAGCAATCTTGTGCATCCAATAGTTGTGTTTGGGTCAGTGGATTATGATTTAGGTCATTTTCATCCTCCTTAGGATTATTCTAGTCCAATTAGGGTTTTTAAGCAATCTTGGGCATCCAATAAGTTCATTTGTGTCATTGGATTAACATTTATGTCATTTTCATCCTCCCTAGGCTTATCCTTTTCCAATAATGTTTTTTAACCAATCTTGTGCTTATAATAGGTATGTTTGTATCATTGGATTAACATTTAGGACACTTTCATCCTCCTTAGGTTTATCCTAGTCCATTTAGGGTTTTTAAACAATCTTGTTGGTCCAATATGTTCATTTATGTCATTGGATTAATGTATAGGTCATTTTCTTCTTCCCTGTGCTTATTCTTCTCCTATTAGGGTTTTTAACAAATCTTGTTCGTCCAATAGGTGTGTTCGTGTCAATGGATTAACATTTAGGTAATTTTTATCCTCCTTAGGCTTATTCTTGTCTAATTAGGGTTTTTAACCAAACTAGTGCATCCAATTGGTATGTTAGTGTCATTCGATTAACATTTAGGTCATTTTCGTCCATCCTAGGCTTATTCTTGTCCAATTACGGTTTTGACCCATTCTTGTGCATCCATTACGTGTGTTTGTGTCATTCGATTAACATTTAGTTCTGTTTCTTCCTCCCTAGGCTTATTCTTGTCCAATTAGGGTTTTTACCGAGTCTTGTGCATCCAATAGGTTTGTTTTTGTCATTGGATTAAGATTTAGGCCATTTGCATCATCCTTAGTCTTATTCTAGTCCAATTTGGGTTTTTAAGCAATCTTGTGCATCCAATAAGTTCATTTGTGTCATTGGATTAACATTTAGGTCATTTTCGTCCTCCTTAGGCTTATTCTTGTCCAAAAAGGGTTTTTATCCAATGTTGTGCATCCAACAGGTGTGTTTGTGTCATTGGATTAACATTTAGGTCATTTTAATCCTCCGTAGTTTTATTCTAGTCCAATTTGGATTTTTAAGCAACCATGAGTATCCAATAAGTTCATTTTTATCATTGGATTAAAATTTAGTTCATTTTCATCCTCCCTAGGTTTATCCGTATCCAATTAGGGTTTTTAAACAATCATGTCCATCCAATAAGTGTGTTTGTGTCATTGGTTTAATATTTAGTTCATTTTCGTTTTTCCTAGGCATATTCTTCTCCAATTCGTGTTTTTAACCAATTTTGTGCATTCAATAGGTGTGTTTGTGACATTGGATTAATATTTAGGTCACTTTCATCATCCCTAGGCTTTGTCTAGTCCAATTTTGGTTTTTAAGCAATCTTGTGCATTGATCATAGCATTTGGGCAATGTTTTTAGGTTTTGAGTTTGGTATTTTAAAAGCTCTTTATAGCTTAGATTAATATTTTTAGCTTGTTTCTAAACTTTAGGTCGAATTTGAATTATAATTTTATTATTTGTATTTTAATTTTATTATTTACATTTTGACTGTTTCTCGCTGTGTAGGTCATAACTTGAGCTATGGATATCAGATTGACACATATGAGCAGGCGTTGAAAAGATAACAATTTAAGCTACAACTTTTGTGTTGGAAGGAAAGACCAATTCCGAACTTTACTGGACCGAAATTGCAAATTTCCTAATATTAATATTTGTAATAATTTTAATTAGTGGGCCACTTGTTTTTAAACCCTAAACCCTAATGTCCAATATCAAGTACTATTTATTGACAGTTTTGTTTCTTTTCTAAGGACGGAAAAATGAGGATTCAAATTGCTACAAGAAATAAATAGTGTTATTTTAAATTCATGGAAGGCTAATTTTATAAGATTAATCCACAAGTTTAGAGTTTCATCAACACCTTGAGATTCAGGTTACACTGTCAATTTCTAGAATTTGAGTTTCATCAACCCTAAATTTATTTGATAGAATTTGGTTTCGGTTTCTAATTTAATTGAATTATAATTTTGTGACGCTTGATCGTTAATTGTAATATTTTGATGATTGTGATGCTTAATCCAATCAAATAAACCAAATTCACATAGAATCATAAATTAGAAATTAAACTCATTGATAGAATCTGTGATAGGTTTGAAACTCGAACAAGTGGATTAATCGCTTTTTAATTTCAATTTTCAATACGATTATTATTATTATATCAGAAGTCCTTGTGAAATGATTTGAGTTATTACCTCTATTTACATTTTATCAATTGTATTTGACCCGTGTGCGACAGCAGATCATGCATCCAATAAATTCATTTGTGTCATTTGATTAACACTTAGGTCATTTTCGTACTCCCTAGGCTTTTTCTTGTCCATTTAGGGTTTTTAACCAATCTTGTGCATCCAATAGCTGTGTTTGAGTCAGTGGATTGTGATTTAGATCATTTTCAACCTCCGTAGGATTATTCTAGTCCAATTAGGGTTTTTACGAAATCTTGTGCATCCAATAAGTTCATATGTGTAATTGGATTAACATTTTGGTCACTTTCTACCTCCCTAGGCTTATTATTTCAAATTAGGGTTTTTAACAAATCTTGTGCATTGAATAGGTGTGTTTG
>JBBPBR010000041.1:16771-43327 GCA_037974775.1 Cicer pinnatifidum
TTGTCAAATTACGGTTTTTAACCAATCTTGTACACCCAATAGGTGTGTTTTTGTCATTGGATTAACATTTAATTAATTTTCGTCGTCCATAAGCTTATTCTTGTCAAATCAGGGTTTTTAACCAATCTTGTGCATCCAAAAGGTTAGTTTCCGTCATTGGATTAACATTTAGGTCATTCTCGTCCTCCCTATGCTTAATCTTTACCAATTAGGATTTTTAACTAATCTTGTGCATCCAATAGATGTGTTTGTGTCATTGGATTAACATTTAGGTCATTTTTATCCTGCTTAGGCTTATTCAAGTCCAATTATGGTTTTTAAGAAATCTTGTACATCAAATAAGTTCATTTGTCTCATTGGATTAACATTTACGTCATTCTCGTACTCGTTTGGCTTATTTATGTCGAATTAGGTTTTTAACCAAACTAGTGCATCCAATTGGTATGTTTGTGTCATTGGATTAACATTTAAGTCATTAGCGTCCTCCCCATGCTTTTGCTTGACCAATTAGGATTTTTAACCAATCTTGTACATCCAAAAGGTGTGTTTGTGTTATTAGATTCACATTAAGGTCATATTCGTCCTCCCTAGGATTATTCTAGTCCAATTAGGGTTTTTAACCAATCTTGTGCATCCGATAAGTTCATATGTGTCATTGGATTAACATTTAGGTCATTTTCGTCCTCCCTTTGATTATTGAAGACCAATTAGAGGTTTTAACCAAACTTATGCATCCAATAGATGTGTTTGTGTCATTGGATTAACATTTATGTCATTTTCGTCTTCCTTAGTATTATTCTTGTCTAATTAGATTTTTTCACCAATCTTATGCATCCAATTGGTGTGATTGTGTCTTTGGATTAACATTTAGGTTATTTTCATCCTCCTTATGCTTATTCTAGTCCAATTAGGGTTTTTAAGCAATCTTGGGCATCCAATAAGTTACTTTGAGTCATTGGATTAACATTTAGGTCTATTTTGTACTCCCTAGGCCTATTCTAGCCCAATTAGGGTTTTTAAGCAATCTTGTGCATCCAATAAGTTCATTTGTGTCATTGGATTAACATTTAGGTCATTTTCATTCTCCTTACGCTTATTCTTGTCCAATTATGGGTTTTAACCAATCTTGTGCAACCAATTGGTGTGTTTGTGTCTTCAAATTAACATGTAGGTCATTTTCGTCCTCCCTAGGCTTATTTTTGTACAATTAGGGTTTTTACCCAATCTTGTGCATCAAGTAGGTGTGTTTGTGCCATTGGATTAACATTTAGTTCCTTTTCAACCTTCCTAGGCTTATTCTAGTCCAGTTAAAGTTTTTAACAAATCTTGTGCATCCAATAGGTGTGTTTGTGTCATTTGATTAACATTTAGTTCATTTTCATTTTCCTTCGGATTATTCTAGTCTAATTATGGTTTTTATGCAATCTTGTGCATCCAATAAGTTCATTTGTGTCATTCGATTAACATTTAGGTAAATTTCGTACTCCTTAGCCTTATTCTTCTCTAATTAGGGTTTTTAATTTAACAAATCTTGTGCATTGAATAGGTGTGTTTGTGTCATTGGATTAACATTTAGGACACTTTCATCCTCCTTAGACTTATCCTAGTCCATTCAGGGTTTTTAAACAATCTTATTGGTCCAATAAGTTCATTTATTTCATTGGATTAATATTTAGGTCATTTTCTTCCTCTGTGTGCTTATTCTTCTCCTATTAGGGTTTTTAACAAATCTTGTGCGTCCAATAGGTGTGTTAGTGTCAACAGATTAACATTTAGGTAATTTTTATCCTCCTTAGGCTTATTCTTGTCTAATTAGGGTTTTTAACCAAACTTGTGCATCCAATTGGTGTGTTTGTATCATTAGATTAACATTTAAGTCATTTTCGTCCTCCCTAGGCTTATTATTGTCCAATTAAGGTTTTTAACCAATAGAAGTGTTTGTGTCATCAGATTAACATTTCGGTCATTTTCGTCCTCCCTAGGCTAATTCTTTTCCAATTAGGGTTTTTTTTTTCCAATCTTGTGCATCCAATAGGTGTGTTTGTGTCATTGGATTAACATTTAGTTCATTTTCGTCCATCCTAGGCTTATTATTGTCCAATTACGGTTTTGAACCATTCTTGTGCATCCAATAGGTGTGGTTGTGTCATTCGATTAACATTTAGTTCATTTTCTTCCTCCCTTGGCTTATTCTTGTCCAATTAGGGTTTTTAACGAATCTTGTGCATCCAATAGGTGTAGTTATGTCATTGGATTAACATTTAGGCTATTTTCATCATCCTTAGGCTTATTCTTGTTCAATTAAGGTTTTTATCCAATGTTGTGCATCCAATAGGCGTGTTTATGTCATTGGATTAACATTTAGGTCATTTTATTCCTCCGTAGGCTTATTCTAGTCCAATTAGGATTTTTAAGCAATCTTGTGCATCCAATAAGTTCATTTGTGTCATTGGATTAACATTTAGGTCATTTTCGTCCTCCGTAAGCTTAATCTTATCCAATTAGGGTTTTTAACCAATCATGTGGATCCAATAGGTGTGTTTGTGTCATTGAATTATGATTTAAGTCATTTTCATCCTCCTTAGACTTATTCTACTACAACTTGGGTTTTTAAGCAATCTTGTGCATCCAATAAGTTCATTTGTATAATTGGATTTACATTTATGTTATTTTCGTCCTCCGTAGGCAATTTCTTGCCCAATTAGAGTTTTTAACCACTCTAGTGATCCAATAAGTGTGTTTGTGTCATTGGATTAACGTTTAGTTCATTTTCGTCCTTCCTAGGTTTATTCTTGTATAATAAGGGTTCAGAATCATTCTTGTGCATCCAATAGGTGTGTTTATGTCATCCAATAGGTGTGTTCTGAATCATTTTTTCCTCCCTAGGCTTATTCTTGTCCAATTAGGATTTTTAACGAGTCTTGTGGATCCAACAGGTGTGTTTATGTCATTGGATTAACATTTAGGTCATTTTTATCCTCGTTAGGCTTATTCTAGTCTAATTTTGGTTTTTAAGCAATCATGTGAATCCAATAAGTTCATTTGTGTCATTAGATTTACATTTAGGTCATTTTCGTCCTCCCTAGGCTTATTCTTGTCCAATTAGGGTTTTTAACCATTCTTGTGCATCCAATAGGTGTGTTGACGTCATTGAATTATTATTTACGTCATTTTCATCCTCCTTAGGCTTATTCTAGTCCAATTAGGGTTTTTAAGCAATCTTGTGCATCCAATATGTACATTTGTGTCTTTGGATTAACATTTACGTCATTTTTCTCCTCCCTGGGCTTATTCTTGTCCAATTAGGGTTTTTATCCAATGTTGTGCATCCAATAGGTTTGTTAGTGTCATTGGATTAACATTAAGATCATTTTCTTCCTTCGTAGGGTTATTCTAGTCCAATTAGGATTGTTAAGCAATCTACTACATCCAATAAGTTCATTTGTGTGTTTGTTTTAACATTTAGGTCATTTTCGTCCTCCCTAGGCTTATTCTTATACAATTAGGGTTTTTAACCAATCATGTGGATCCAATAGGTGTGTTAGTGTCATTGGATTATGATTTGGATCATTTTCATCCTCCTTTGGCTTATTCTAGTCCAATTTGGGTTTTTAGGCAATCTTGTGCATCCTTTAAGTTCATTTGTATAATTGGATTAACATTTTCGTCATTTTCGTCCTCCTAAGGCTAATTCTTGTCCAATTGGAGTTTTTAACCAATCTAGTTCTCCAATAGGTGCGTTTGTGCCATTGGATTAACATTTAGTTCATTTTCGTATTTCCTAGGCTTATTCGTGTATAATTAGGGTTTTGAATCATTCTTGTGCATCCAATAGGTGTGTTTGTATCATTAGACTAACATTTAATTCATTTGTTCCTCCCTAGGCTTATGCTTGTCCAATTAGTGTTTTTAACGAGTCTTGTGCATCCAACAGGTGTGTTTATGTCATTTGATTAACATTTCGGTCATTTGTATCCTCCTTAGGTTTATTCAAGTCCAATTTGGGTTTTTAAGCAATCCTTTGCATCCAATAAGTTTATTTGTGTCATTCGATTAATATTTACGTCAGTTTCGTCTTGCCTAGGCGTATTCTTGTCCAATTAGGGTTTTTAACCAATCTTGTGCACCCAATAGGTGTGTTTACGTCATTGGATTATTATTTACGTCATTTTCATCCTCCTTAGGCTTATTCTAGTCTAATTAGGGTTTTTAAGCAATCTTGTACATCCAATATGTACATTTGTTTCATAGGATTAACATTTAGGTCATTTTCGTCCTCCCTAGGCTTATTCTTATCCAATTAGGGTTTTTAACCAATCATGTCCATCCAACAGGTTTGTTTGTATCATTGGATTAACATTTAGGTTATTTTTGTCCATCCTAGGCTTATTATTGTCCTATTACGGGTTTGAACCATTCTTGTGCATCCAATAGGTGTATTCATATTCTTGCTCCCTGGGCTTATTCTTGTCCAATTACAGTTTTTAACGAGTCTTGGGAATCCAATAGGTGTATTTATGTCATTGGATTAACATTTAGGCTATTTTCATCATCCTTAGGCTTATTCTTGTCCAATTAAGATTTTTATCCAATAATGTGCATCCAATATGTGTGTTTGTGTAATTTGATTAACATTTACGTCATTTACTTCTTCCCTAGGCTTATTCTAGTCCAATTAGGATTTTTAAGCAATCTTGTGCATCCAATAAGTTCATTTGTGTCATTCGATTAACATTTAGGTCATTTTCGTCCACCTTAGGCTTATTCGTATCCAATTAGGGATTTTAACCAATCTTGTGCATCCAATAGGTGAGTTTGTGTCATTGGATTAATATATAGTTAATTTTCAACCTCCCTAGGCATATTTTTATCCAATAGGCGTTTTTTTTTACCAATCTTGTGCATCCAATAGGTGTGTTTGTATCACTGGATTAATATTTAGCTCATTTTCATCCTCCCTACCGTTATTCTAGTCCAATTAGGGTTTATAAGCAATCATGTGTATCCAATAAGTTCATTTGTGTCATTGGATTAACATTTATGTCATTTTCCTCTTCCCTAGTCTTATTGTGGTCCAATTAGAGTTTTTAACCAATCTAGTGATCCAATAGGTGTGTTTGTGTCATTAGATTAACATTTAGGTCATTTTCGTCCTCCCTAGGCTTATTCTTGTCAAATTAGAGTTTTTAACCAATCTTGGTCATCCAATAGGTGTGTTTGTGACATGGGATTAACATTTAGGTCATTTTCCTCTTCTTAGGCTTAGTCTAGTTCAATTAGGGTTTTTAAGCAATCTGGTGCATCCAATATGTTCATTTTTGTCATTGGATTAATATTTAGGTCATTTTTGTATTCCATAGGCTTATTCTTATTCAATTATGGTTTTTAACTAATCTTGTGCATCCAATTGGTGTGTTTGTGTCAATGGATTAACATTTAGATAGTTTTCATCCTATGTAGGCTAATTCTAGTCCAATTAGTGTTTTTAAGCATTCTTGTGCATCGAATAAATTCATTTTTGTTTTTCGATTAACATTTAGGTCAATTTCGTACTCCCTATGCCTATTCTTGTCCAATTAAGGTTTTTAACCAATCTTGTGCATCCAATAGTTGTGTTTGTATCAATGGATTAACAATTAGGTCATTTACATCCTCCTTGTGCTCATTCAATCCGACTAGGGATTATAACAAATCCTTTGCATCCAATAGGTGTGTTTGTGTCATTGAATTAACATTTAGTTCATTTTCGTCCTTCGTAGCCTTATTCTTGTCCAATTAGTGTTTTTAACAAATCTTGTGCATCCAATAGGGGTGTTTGTGTCACTAGATTTATATTTAGTTCGCTTTCGTCCGCCTTAGGCTTATTCTAGTCCAATTAGTATTTTTAACCAATTACGTGCATCATATAGGTGTGTTTTTGTCATTGGATTAACATTTAGGTCATTTTCATCCTCCTTAGGCTTATTCTAGTCCAGTTAGGGTTTTTAAGCAATCTTGTGCATCCAATAACTTCATCTGTGTTATTGGATTAACATTCAGGTGAATTTCGTACTCCCTAGGCATATTCTTGTCCAATTAGGGTATTTCACCAATCTTGTGCATCCAATAGTTATGTTTGTGTCAATGGATTAATATTTATCTCATTTTCATCCTCATTAGGCTTATTCAAATCCAATTAGGGCTTTTAAGTAATCTTGGGCATCCAATAAGTTCATTTCTGTCATTGGATTAACATTTAGGTCATTTTCGTACTCCTTAGGCTTATTCTGGTCGAATTAGGGTTTTAAACCAATCTTGGGAATTGAATTGGTGTATTTGGGTCATTTGATTAACATTTAGGTCATTTTCGTCCTCCCTAGGCTTATTCTTGTCCAAATAGGGGTTTGAAGCAATTTTGTGCATCCAATAAGTGTTTTTGTGACATCGGATTCAAATTTAGGTCATTTTTGTCCTCCCTATGCTTAAAGTTGTCCAATTAGGGTTTTAACAAATCTTGTGCATCAAACAAGTTTGTTTGGGTCATTGGATTAACAGTTAAGTCATTTTCGTCCACCCTAGGCTTATTCTTGTCTATTTAGGGTTTTTAACCAATCTTGTGCAACCAATAGCTGTGTTTGTGATATTGGATTAGAATTTAGGTCATTTTCGTCTTCCCTAGGCCTATTCTTGTCCAATTAGGATTTTTAACAAATCTTGTGCATCCAATAGGTGTGTTTGTGACATTGGATTAACATTTAGGTAATTTTCCTCCTCCATAGGCTTATTTTATTCCAACTTGGGTCTTAAAACAATCTTGTGCATCCTATACGTTTATTTGTTTCATTGGATTAACATTTATGTTATTTTCGTATTCCTTAGGCTTATTCTTGTCCAATTAGGGTTTTTAACCAATCTTGTGCATCCAATAGGTGTGTTTGTGACATCGAATTAACATTTAGGTCATTTTCGTCTTCCCTAGGCTTAATTTTTTCCAATTAGGGTGTTTAACAGATCTTGTGCATCCAATAGGCTTATTGTAGTCCAATTTTGGTTTTTAAGCAATCTTGTGCATCAAATAAGTTCATTTGTCTCATTGGATTAACATTTAGGTCATTTTTGTACTCCTTAGGCTTATTCTTGTCCAATTATGGTTTTTAACCAATCTTGTGCATCCAATTGGTGTGTTTGTGTCATCAGATTAACATTTAGGTCATTTTCGTCCTCCTAGGCTTATTCTTGTCGAATTTGGATTTTTAACCACATTTGTTCATCCAATAGGTGTGTTTATGTCATTGGATTAACATTTAGGTCATTTTCGTCCTCCCTTATCTTATTCTTGTCCAATTTGTGCTTTTAACCAATCTTGTGCATCCAATAGGTCTGTTTTCGTACTCCTAAGGCTTATTCTTCTCAAATTAGGATTTTTAACTAATCTTGTGCATCCAATAAGTTTATTTGTGTCATTAGATTAACATTGAGGTGATTTTCGTCCTCCATAGGCTAATTCTTTTCCAATTAGGGTTTTTAACCAATCTTCTGCATCCAATAAGTGTTTTTGTGTCATTGAGTTAACATTTAGCTCATTTTCATTCTCCTTTGTTTTATTCTAGTTTAATAACGGTTTTTAAGCTATCTTGTGCATCCAATAAATTCATTTGTATCATTGGATTAACATTTAGGTTAATTTTGTACTCCCAAGGCCTATTCCTGTCAAATTAAGGTTTTTAACCAATCTTGAGCATCCAATAGGTGTGTTTGTGTCATTGGATTAACATTTAGGTCATTTTCGTCCTACCTAAGCTTATTCTTCTCCAATTAGGGTTTTTAACCAATCTTGTGCATCCAATAGGTGTGTTTGTGTCGTTGGATTAACATTTAGGTCATTTTTGTTCTCCGTAGGCTTATTCCTGTCCAATTAGGGTTTTTAACCAATCTTGTTTATCAAATTGGTGTGTTTGTGTCATCGGATTAACATTTAGGTCATTTTCGTACTCCTTAGGCTTATTCTGGTTGAATTAGGGTTTTAAACCAATCTTGGGAATTGAATTGGTGTATTTGGGTCATTTGATTAACATTTAGGTCATTTTCGTCCTCCCTAGGCTTATTCTTGTCCAAATAGGGGTTTGAAGCAATTTTGTGCATCCAATAAGTGTTTTTGTGACATCGGATTCAAATTTAGGTCATTTTTGTCCTCCCTATGCTTAAAGTTGTCCAATTAGGGTTTTAACAAATCTTGTGCATCAAACAAGTTTGTTTGGGTCATTGGATTAACAGTTAAGTCATTTTCGTCCACCCTAGGCTTAATCTTGTCTATTTAGGGTTTTTAACCAATCTTGTGCAACCAATAGCTGTGTTTGTGATATTGGATTAGAATTTAGGTCATTTTCGTCTTCCCTAGGCCTATTCTTGTCCAATTAGGATTTTTAACAAATCTTGTGCATCCAATAGGTGTGTTTGTGACATTGGATTAACATTTAGGTAATTTTCCTCCTCTATAGGCTTATTTTATTCCAACTTGGGTCTTAAAACAATCTTGTGCATCCTATACGTTTATTTGTTTCATTGGATTAACATTTATGTTATTTTCGTATTGCTTAGGCTTATTCTTGTCCAATTAGGGTTTTTAACCAATCTTGTGCATCCAATAGGTGTGTTTGTGACATCGAATTAACATTTAGGTCATTTTCGTCTTCCCTAGGCTTAATTTTGTCCAATTAGGGTGTTTAACAAATCTTGTGCATCCAATAGGCTTATTGTAGTCCAATTTTGGTTTTTAAGCAATCTTGTGCATCAAATAAGTTCATTTGTCTCATTGGATTAACATTTAGGTCATTTTTGTACTCCTTAGGCTTATCTTGTCCAATTATGGTTTTTAACCAATCTTGTGCATCCAATTGGTGTGTTTGTGTCATCAGATTAACATTTAGGTCATTTTCGTCCTCCTAGGCTTATTCTTGTCGAATTTGGATTTTTAACCACATTTGTGCATCCAATAGGTGTGTTTATGTCATTGGATTAACATTTAGGTCATTTTCGTCCTCCCTTATCTAATTCTTGTCCAATTTGTGCTTTTAACCAATCTTGTGCTTCCAATAGGTCTGTTTTCGTACTCCTAAGGCTTATTCTTCTCAAATTAGGATTTTTAACTAATCTTGTGCATCCAATAAGTTTATTTGTGTCATTAGATTAACATTGAGGTGATTTTCGTCCTCCTTAGGCTTATTCTTTTCCAATTAGGGTTTTTAACCAATCTTCTGCATCCAATAAGTGTTTTTGTGTCATTGAGTTAACATTTAGCTCATTTTCATTCTCCTTTGTTTTATTCTAGTTTAATAACGGTTTTTAAGCTATCTTGTGCATCCAATAAATTCATTTGTATCATTGGATTAACATTTAGGTTAATTTTGTACTCCCTAGGCCTATTCCTGTCAAATTAAGGTTTTTAACCAATCTTGAGCATCCAATAGGTGTGTTTGTGTCATTGGATTAACATTTAGGTCATTTTCGTCCTACTTAAGCTTATTCTTCTCCAATTTGGGTTTTTAACCAATCTTGTGCATCCAATAGGATTGTTTGTGTCGTTGGATTAACATTTAGGTCATTTTTGTTCTCCGTAGGCTTATTCCTGTCCAATTAGGGTTTTTAACCAATCTTGTTTATCGAATTGGTGTGTTTGTGTCATCGGATTAACATTTAGGTCATTTTCGTCCTCCCTAGGCTTATTCTTGTCCAATTATGGTTTTTAACCAATCTTGTGCATTCAATTGGTGTGCTTGTGTCATCGGATTAACATTTAAGTCATTTTCGTCCTTCCTGGGCTTATTCTTGTCCAATTAGGGTTTTTAACCATTCTTGTGCGTCCAATAGGTGTGTTTGGGCAATTGGATTATCATTTAGGTCATTTTCGTCCTCACTAGGCTTATTCTTCTATTTGGTGCATCCAATAAGTTATTTTCCTCCTTTAGGCTTATTCTTGTCCAATTAGTTCATTTCCTTCATAGGCTTATTCTTGTCAAATTAGAGTTTTTAACAAATCTTGTGCATCCAATAGATGTGTTTGAGTCAACGGATTAACAATTAGGTAATTTTCATCCTCCTTAGGCTTACCCTAGTCCAATTAGGGTTTTTAAGCAATCTTGTGCATCCATTAAGTTTATTTGTGTCATTGGATTAACATTTAGGTCATTCTCGTCCTCCCCACGCTTAATCTTTACCAATTAGGGTTTTTAACTAATCTTGTGCATCGAATAGATGTGTTTGTGTCATTGGATTAACATTTAGGTCATTTTCATTCTCCAGAGGCTTATTCTAGTCCAATTATAGTTTTCAACCAATCTTGTACATCAAATAAGTTCATTTGTCTCATTGGATTAACATTTTGGTCATTTTCGTTCTACTTTTGCTTAGTTTACCCCAATTAGGGTTTTTAAGCATTCTTGTGCATCCAATAAGTTGATTTGTGTCATTGGATTAACATTTAGGTCATTTTCGTACTCCTTAGGCTTATTCTTGTCCAATTATGGTTTTTAACCAATCTTGTGCATCAAGTAGGTGTGTTTGTGTCATTGGATTAACATTTAGTTCATTTTCATCCTCCTTAGGATTATTCTAGTCCAATTAGTGTTGTTACGCATTCTTATGCATCCAACAAGTTCATTTGTGTCATTAGATTAACATTTAGGTAATTTTCGTACTCCTTAGGGTTTAGGGTTTAGGGAAGTGCATCGAATAAGTTTATTTGTGTCATTAGATTAAGGTAATTTTCGTACTCCCTAAGCTTATTCTTGTCCAATTAGGGATTTTAAACAATCGTGTGCATCCAATAGATGACTTTGTGTCATTGGAATAACATATAGGTCATTTTCATCATCCTTAGGTTTATTCTAGAACAATTAGGATTTTTTAGCCATCTTGTGCATCCAATAAGTTCATTTGTGTCATTGGATAAACATTTGGGTCATTTTCGTACCCCTTATGCTTATTCTTGTCCAATTATGGGTTTTAACCAATCTTGTGCATCAAATTGGTGTGTTTATGTCATCGGATTAACATTTAGGTTATTTTTGTCCACCTTAGGCTTATTATTGTCCAAATAGGGTTTTTAACCAATCTCGTGAATGCAATAGGTAGGTTTGATTCATTGGATTAACATGTTGTTCATTTTCGTCCTCCTTAGGCTTATTCTTGTCAAATTACGGTTTTTAACCAATCTTGTACACCCAATAGGTGTGTTTTTGTCATTGGATTAACATTTAATTAATTTTCGTCGTCCATAAGCTTATTCTTGTCAAATCAGGGTTTTTAACCAATCTTGTGCATCCAAAAGGTTAGTTTCCGTCATTGGATTAACATTTAGGTCATTCTTGTCCTCCCTATGCTTAATCTTTACCAATTAGGATTTTTAACTAATCTTGTGCATCCAATAGATGTGTTTGTGTCATTGGATTAACATTTAGGTCATTTTTATCCTGCTTAGGCTTATTCAAGTCCAATTATGGTTTTTAAGAAATCTTGTACATCAAATAAGTTCATTTGTCTCATTGGATTAACATTTACGTCATTCTCGTACTCGTTTGGCTTATTTATGTCGAATTAGGTTTTTAACCAAACTAGTGCATCCAATTGGTATGTTTGTGTCATTGGATTAACATTTAAGTCATTAGCGTCCTCCCCATGCTTCTGCTTGACCAATTAGGATTTTTAACCAATCTTGTGCATCCAAAAGGTGTGTTCGTGTTATTAGATTCACATTAAGGTCATATTCGTCCTCCCTAGGATTATTCTAGTCCAATTAGGGTTTTTAACCAATCTTGTGCATCCGATAAGTTCATATGTGTCATTGGATTAACATTTAGGTCATTTTCGTCCTCCCTTTGATTATTGAAGACCAATTAGAGGTTTTAACCAAACTTATGCATCCAATAGATGTGTTTGTGTCATTGGATTAACATTTATGTCATTTTCGTCTTCCTTAGTATTATTCTTGTCTAATTAGATTTTTTCACCAATCTTATGCATCCAATTGGTGTGATTGTGTCTTTGGATTAACATTTAGGTTATTTTCATCCTCCTTATGCTTATTCTAGTCCAATTAGGGTTTTTAAGCAATCTTGGGCATCCAATAAGTTACTTTGAGTCATTGGATTAACATTTAGGTCTATTTTGTACTCCCTAGGCCTATTCTAGCCCAATTAGGGTTTTTAAGCAATCTTGTGCATCCAATAAGTTCATTTGTGTCATTGGATTAACATTTAGGTCATTTTCATTCTCCTTAGGCTTATTCTTGTCCAATTATGGGTTTTAACCAATCTTGTGCAACCAATTGGTGTGTTTGTGTCTTCAAATTAACATGTAGGTCATTTTCGTCCTCCCTAGGCTTATTTTTGTACAATTAGGGTTTTTAACCAATCTTGTGCATCAAGTAGGTGTGTTTGTGCCATTTGATTAACATTTAGTTCCTTTTCAACCTTCCTAGGCTTATTCTAGTCCAGTTAAAGTTTTTAACAAATCTTGTGCATCCAATAGGTGTGTTTGTGTCATTTGATTAACATTTAGTTCATTTTCATTTTCCTTCGGATTATTCTAGTCCAATTAGGGTTTTTATCCAATCTTGTGCATCCAATAAGTTCATTTGTGTCATTCGATTAACATTTAGGTAAATTTCGTACTCCTTAGCCTTATTCTTCTCTAATTAGGGTTTTTAATTAATTTTGTTAATCCAATAAATTTATTTTTGTCATTAGATTAACTTCGAGGTGATTTTTGTCCTCCCTAGGCTTATTCTTGTTCAATTAGGGTTTTTAACCAATCTTGTCCATCCAATAGGTGTGTTTCTGTAATTGGATTAACATTTAATTCATATTCGTCCTCCCTAGGCTTATTCTTGTCCAATTAGGGTTTTTAACCAAGCTTGTCCTTCCAATAGGTGTGTTTATATCATTGGATTAATATTTAGGTCATTTTCATTCTCCTTAGGCTTATTCTAGTCCAATCAGGGTTTTTAAGCAATCTTGTGCATCCAGTAAGTTTATTTTTGTCATTGAATCAATATTTATTTCATTTTCGTCCTCCTTATGTTTATTCATGTCCAATTGCGGTTTTTAACCAATCTTCTACATCCAGTAGGTGTGTTGGTGTCATTAGATTAACATTTAGTTCAATTTCGTGATCTATAGGCTTATTCCTGTCCAATTAGGGTTTATAACTAATCTTGTGTATCCAATTGGTTAGTTTGTGTCATTGGATTAACATTTAGGTCATTGTCTTCCTCCCTAGGCTTATTCTTGTCTAATTAGGGTTTTTAACATATCCTGTATATCCAGTAGGTGTGTTTGTGTTAATGGATTAACATTTACGTGATTTTCATCCTCCTTAGGCTTACCGTAGTCCAATTAGGGTTTTTAAGCATTTTTGTGCATCCAATAAGTTCATTTATGTCATTGGATTAACATTTAGGTCGTTCTCGTCCTCCCTATGCTTAATCTTTACCAATTAGGGGTTTTAACTAATCTTGTGCATCCAAAAGATGTGTTTGTGTCATTGGATTAATATTTAGGTCATTTTCATCCACATTAGGCTTATTCTAGTCAAATTAGGGTTTTTAAACAATCTTGTGCATCCAATAAGTTGATTTATGTCATTGGATAAACATTTACATCGTTCTCATTCTCTTTAGGGTTATTCTTGTCGAATTAGGTTTTTAACCAAGCTTATGCGTCCAATTGGTATGTTAGTGTCATTGGATTAACATTTAGGTCATTTATGTCCTACCCATGCTTATGCTTGACAAATTGGGGTTTTTAACCAATCTTGTGCATCCAATAGGTGTGTTTGTGTCATTGGATTAACATTTAGGTCATTTTCGTCCTTCCTAGGCTTATTCTAGTCCAATTAGAGGTTTTAACCAATCTTCTGCATCCAATAGGTGTGTTTATGTCATTGGATTAACATTTAAGTCATTTTTGTCTTTCATAGGATTATTCTTGTCCAATTAGGGTTTTTAACCAATCTTATGCATCCAGTTGGTGTGTTTGTGTCATTGGATTAACATTTAGGTTATTTTCGTCCTCCTTATGCTTATTCTAGTCCAATTAGGGTTTTTAAGAAATCTTGTGCATCCAATATGTTCATTTGTGTCATTGGATTAACATTTAGGTCTATTTTTTCTCCCTATGCCTATTCTTGTCTAATTAGGATTTTTAAACAATTTGGTGCATCCAATAGGTGTCTTTGTGTCATTGGATTAACATTTTGGTCATTTTCATCCTCCTTTGGATTATTCTAGTCCAATTATGGTTTTTAAGCAATCTTGCGCATCAAATTAGGCAATTTGTCTCATTAGATTAACATTTAGGTCATTTTTGTCCTCCTTATGCTTATTCTAGTCAAATTAGGGTTTTAAAGCAATCTTGTGCATCCAATAAGTTCATTTGTGTCATTGGATTAACATTTACGTCATTTTCGTACTCGTTAGGCTTATTCTTGTTCTCCCCATGCATATGCTTGACCAATTAAGGGTTTTAACTAATCTTGTGCATCCAATAGGTGTGTTTGTGTCGTTGGATTAACATTTAGGTAATTTTCGTCTTCCTTAGGATTATTCTTGTCCAATTAGGGTTTTTAACTAATCATATGCATCCAATTGGTGTGTTTGTTACAATGGATTAACATTTAGGTTATTTTCGTCCTCGTTATACTTATTCTTGTCCAATTAGGGTTTTTAAGCAATCTTGTGCATCCAATAAGTTCATTTGTGTCATTGGATTAACATTTAGCTCTATTTTGTTCTCCCTAGGCCTATTCTTGTCCAATTAGAGTTTTTAAACAATCTTGTGCATTTAATAGGTGTCTTTGTGTCATTAGATTAACATTCAGGTCATTTTTCGTCCTCCCTAGGCTTGATCTTGTCCAATTAGGGTTTTTTTCCAATGTTGTGCATCAAGTAGGTGTGTTTGTGTCCTTGGATTAATATTTAGTTCCTTTTAAACCTCCCGAGGCTTATTCTTGTCCAATTATGGTTTTTAACGAATCTTGTTCATCCAATTGGTGTGTTTGTGTCATTGGATTAACATTTAGTTCATTTTCATCCTCCTTAGGCTTATTCTAGTCAAATTAGGATTTTGAAGCAATCTTGTGAATCCAATAATTTCGTTTGTGCATCCAATTGGTATCGTTGTGTCATTGGATTAACACTCAGGTCATATGCGTCCTCCCCTTGCTTATGCTTGACCAATTAGGATTTTTAATCAATCTTGTGCATCCAAAAGATGTGTTTGTGTCATTGGATTAAGATTTTGGTCATATTCGTCCTCCCTAGGCTTATTCTAGTCCAATTAGGGTTGTTAACCAATCTTGTGCATCCAATAAGCTCATTTGTTTCATTGGGTTAATATTTAGGTCATTTTAGTCCTCCCTAGGCTAATTCTAGTCCAAATAGGGGTTTTTAACCAATCTAGGGCATCCAATAGGTGTGTTTGTGTCATTGGATTAACATTTAGGTCATTTTTGTCTTCCTTAGAATAATTATTGTCTAATTAGGGTTTTTAAACAACCTTGTGAATCCAATAGGTGTCTTTGTGTCATTGGATTAACATTTAGATCATTTTCATCCTCCTTTGGCTTATTCTAGCCCAATTAGGGTTTTTAAGCAATCTTGTGCATCCAATAAGTTCATTTGTGTCATTGGATTAACATTTAGGTAATTTTCCTACTCCTTAGGCTTATTATTGTCCAATTATGGTTTTTAACCAATCTTGTGCATCCAATTGGTGTGTTTGTGTTATCATATTAACATTTAGGTCATTATCGTCCTCCCTGGGCTTATTCTTGTCAAGTTAGGGTTTTTAACATATCTTGTACATCAAGTTTGTGTGTTTGTGTCCTTGGATTAACATTTTGTTCATTTTCAACCTCCCTAGGGTTATTCTTGTCCAATTAGGGCTTTTAACGAATCTTGTGCATCCAATAGGTGTGTTTGTGTCATTGCATTAACATGAAGGTAAGTTTCGTCCTCCCTAGACTTATTCTTGTCCAATTAGGGTTTTTAACCAATCTTGTTCATCAAATAGGTGTGTTTGTGTCATTAGATTAATATTAAGTTCATTTTCGTCCTCCTTAGGCTTATTCTTGACCAATTAAGATTTTTAACCAATCTTGTGCATCTAATTGTTGTGTTTGTGTCATCGGATTAACCTTTAGGTCATTTTCGTCCTCCATAGACTTATTCTTATCTATTATGTGTTTTTAACCAATCTTGTGCGTCCAATAGGTGTGTTTGTGCCATTGGATTAACATTTAGGTCATTTTCGTCTTCCCTAGGCTTATGCTTGTCCAATGAGGGTTTTTAAGCAATCTTGTGCATCTAATAGGTGTGTCTGTGTCATTCGATTAACATTTAGTTCCTTTTTGACCTCCCTAGGCTTATTCTTATCCAAATAGGATTTTTAACCAATCTTGTGCATCCAATAAGTTTATTTGTGTCATTGGATTAATGTTTAGGTAATATTCGAACTCCATAGACTTATTCTTGTTAAATTAGGGTTTTGAACCAATGATTAACATTTAGGGGACTTTCGTCCCCACTCGGCTTATGCTTGTCAAATTATGGTTTTTAACCAATCTTGTGCAACCAATAAGATCATTTGTGTCATTGGATTAACATTTTGGTCATTTTCGTTCTCCCTAGGCTTATTCTTGTCCAATTAGGGTTTCTAACCAATCTTGTGCATCTAATCGGTGTGTTTGTGTCATTGGATTAACATTTAGGTCATTTTCGTCCTTCCTAGCCTTATTTTTGTCCTATTAGGGTTTTTAGCCAATCTTGTGCATCCAATAGGTGTTTTTGTGTCATTGGATTAACATATAGGTCATTTTCATCATCCTTAGGCTTATTCTAGTCCAAATAGGGTTTTAAACATGTCTTGTGCATCCAATAGGTGTGTTTGTGCATTGGATTAACGTACAGGTCATTTTCATCATCCTTAGGCTTATTTTAGTCCAATTAGGGTTTTTAAGCAATCTTGTGCATCCAATAAGTTCATTTCAGTAATTCGATTAACATTTACGTCATTTTCATACTCATTAGGCTTATTCTTGTCCATTTAGGGTTTTTAACATTTAGGTCATTTTTGTCTTTCCTAGGCTTAGTCTTGTCCAATTAGGGTTTTTTTTGTCAATCTTGTGCATCCAATAGGTGTGTTTTTGTCATTGGATGAACAATTAGGACATTTTCGTTATCCCTAGGATTATTCTCGTCCAATTATGGTTTTTTACCAGTCTTGTACCTCCAATAGGTGTGTTTGTGTCATTGCATTAACATTTAGGCCATTTTCATCCTCCTTAGGTTTATTCTACTCCAATTTGGGTATTTAAGCTATCTTGTGCATCCAATAAGTTCATTTGTGTCATTAGATTAACATTTAGGTCATTTTCGTACTCCCTAGGCTTGTTCTTGTTTAATAACGGTTTTTAACCTATCTTTTGCAACCAATTGGCGTATTTGGTCATTAGATTAACATTTATGTCATTTTCATCTTCCTTAGGCTTATTCTAGTCCAATTATGTTTTTAAGCAATTTTATGCATCCAATTGGTGTGTTTGTGTCATTGGATTAATATTTAGGTCATTTTCGTCCTCCCTAGGATTATTCTTATCCAATTAGGGTTTTTAACAAATCTTCTACATTCAATTGTGGTGTTTGTGACATTGGATTAACATTTAGGTTATTTTCATCGTCCTTAGGCTTATTGTTGTCCAATTAAGGTTTTTAACCAATCTTATGCATCCAATAGGTGTGTTTGTGTCATTGGATTAACATTTATATCATTTTTATCCTCCTTAGGTTTATTCTAGTCCAATTAAGGTTTTTAAAAAATCTTGTGCATGCAATAAGTTCATTTGTGTCATTGGATTAACATATAGGTTATTTTTGTAGTCCCTAGGCTTATTGTCGTCCATTTAGTGCTTTTAACCAATCTTGTGCATCCAATAGGTGTGTTTGTGTCATTGGATTAACATTTAGTTCGTTTTTGTCCATCCTAGGCTTATTATTGTCCAATTTGGGTTTTTAACCAAATCTTGTGCATCCAATAAGTGTGTTGGTGTCATTGGAATAACATTTAGTTCACTTTCGTCCTACTTAGGCTTATTCTTGTCCAAATAGGGTTTTTAGCCAATCTTGTACATCCAATAAGTTAATTTGTGTCATTACATTATCATTTATGATATTTTCGTCCTCCATATGCTTATTCTTGTCCAATTAGGGTTTTTTAACCAATGTTGTATATCCAAATGGTGCTTTTGCGTCATTGGATTAACATTAGGTCATTTTCGTATGCCATAGGCTTATTGTAGTCCAATTAGGGTTTTTAAGCAATCTTGTGCATCCAATTGGTGTGTTTGTTTGATTGGATTAACATTTAGGTCATTTGCGTCCTCCCTAAGCTTATTCTATTCCAATAAGGATTTTTAACCAATCTTGGGCATCGAATAGGTGTGTTTGTGTTATTGGATTTACATTTAGGTCACTTTCGTCCTCCCTAGGCTTATTCTTGTTCAATTATGGTTTTTGACCAATCTTGTGTATCCAATAGGTGTGTGTGTATCACTGGATTAACATTTAGGTCAATTTCCTCCTCTCTAGGCTTATTCTAGTCCAATTAAGATTTTAAACCAATCTTGTGCATCCAATAGGCGTGTTTGTGTCATTGGGTTAACATTTACTGTCATTTTCGTCCTCCCTAGGCTTATTCTTGTCCAATTAGTGCTTTTAACCAATCTTGTGCATCCGATACGTGTTTTTGTGTCATTGGATTAATATTTATTTCTTTTTCGTCCTCGCAATGCTTATTCTTGTAGAATTAGGGTTTTTAACATATCTTGTGCATCCAATAGGCTTGTTCTTGTCCAATTAGGGATTTTGACAAATCTTGTGCGTCGAATTGGTGTGTTTGTTTCATTGGATTAACTTTTAGGTCATTTTCCTCCTCCCTAAGGTTATTCTTGTGTAATTAGGATTTTTAACCAATCTTGTTCATCCAATAGGTGGGTTTGTGTTATTGGATTTACATTTAGGTCACTTTCGTCCTCCCAAGGCTTATCCTTGTTCAATTTATGTATTTTGACCAATCTTGTGTATCGAATAGGTGTGTATGTGTCATTGGATTAACATTTAGGTCAATTTCCACTTCTATAGGCTTATTCTAGTCCAATTAGGATTTTTAACCAATCTTGTGCATCGAATAGGTGTGTTTGTGTCATTGGGTTAACATTTAGGACATTTTCGTCCTCCCTAGGCTTATTCTTGTCCAATTAGAGTCTTAAGCAATCTTGTGCATCCGATACGTGTTTTTGTGTCATTGGATTAATATTTATTTCATTTTCGTCCTCGTGATGCTTATTCTTGTTGAATTAGGGTTTATAACAAATCATGTGCATCCAATAGGTGTGTTTTTGTCATTGGATTAACATTTTGTTCATTTTCTTCCTCCCCCGGCTTATTCTTGTCCAACTAGGATTTTCAACCAATCTTGTGCATCCAATACGTGTGTTTGTGTCATTGGATTAACATTTAGGTCATTTTCGTCCTTCCTAGGCTAATTCTTTTTCAATTAACTTTTTTAACCAATCTTGTGCATAATAGTTGTGTTTGTGTCATTGGATTATCATTTTGTTCATTTTAGTCTTCCCGAGGCTTATTCTTGTCCAATTAGGGTTTTTAACCAATATCGGTCATCCAATAGGTTTGTTTGTGTGATTGGATTATCATTTAGTTCATTTTTGTCCTCCCTAGGCTTATTCTTGTCCAATTAGGGTTTTTAACCAATCTTGTGCATCCAATAGGTGTGCTTATGTCATTGGATTAACATTTAGGTCATTTTCGTCCTCCTTTGGCTTATTCTTGTCCAATTAGTGTTCTTAACCAATCTTGTGCATCCAATAGGTGTGTTTGTGTCATTGATTTAACATTTAACTAATTTTCGTCCTCCCTAGACTTATTCTTGACCAATTTGGGATTTCAACAAATCTTGTGCATCCAATAGGTGTGTTTGTGTCATTCGATTAACATTTAGGACATTTTCGTTCTCCCTAGGCTTATTCTTGTCCAATTAGGGTTTTGAGCAATCTAATGCATCGAATAGGTGTGTTTGTGTCATTGGATTAACATTTAGGTCATTTTCGTCCTTCTTAGGCTTATTCTTGTCTATTTAGGGTTTTGAACCAATCTTGTGCATCTGATAGGTGTGTTTGTGTCATTGGATTAACATTTAGGTCAATTTCGTCCTCCCTAGGCTTATTTTTGTCCAATTAAGGTTTTTATCCAATCTCGTGCATGCAATAGGTGTGTTTGTTTAATTGGATTAACATGTAGTCATTTTGTCCTCCCTAGGCTTATTCTTGTTTAATTACGGTTTTTAGCCAATCTTGTGCTTCCAATTGGTGGGTTTGTGTCACTCAATTAACATTTTGGTCATATTCGTCCTCCCTAGGCTTATTCTTGTGCATCCAATAGGTGTTTTTGTGTCATTGGATTAACATTTAGTTCATTTTCGTCCTTCCGATGTGTATTCTTTTCGAATTAGGGTTTTTAACAAATCTCGTGCATCTAATACGTGTGTTTGGGTCATGGATTTACATTTAGTTCATCTTCGTCCTCCATAGGCTTATTCTTGTCCAATTAGGTTTTTTTTTTATCAATCGTGTGCATTCAATAGGTGTGTTTATGTCATTGGGTAAACATTTAGGTCATTTTCATCCTCCTTAGGCTTATTCTAGTCCAATTTGGGTTTTTTTAGCAATCTTGTACATCCAATAAATGCACTTATTTCGTTGAATTAACATTTACTTCATTTTCGTCATCCATAGGCTTATTCTTGTCAAATTTGTGTTTTTAAACAATCTTGTGCATCCAATACGTGTGTTTGTGTCATTGGATTAACATTTAGGTCATTTCTGTCCACCCTAGGCTTATTCTTGTCCAGCTATAGATTTTAAGCAATCTTGTGCGTCCAACTGGTGTGTTTGTGTCATTGGATTAACATTTAGGTCATATTCGTCCTCCCTTGTCCTATACTTGTCTAATTAGGGTTTTTAACCAATCTTGTGCATCCAATAGGTGTGTTTGTGTGATTTGATTAGTATTTAGGTCATTTTCGTCCTCCCTAGGCTTATTCATGTCCAATTAGTGTTTTTAACCAATCTAGTGCATCCAATAAGTGCGTTTGTGTCATTCAATAAACATTTGGGTCATTTTCGTCCTCCCTAGCTTATTCTTTTTTCAAATTACGGTTTTTGACCAATCTTGTACATCCTATAGGTGTGTTTGCGTCATTGGATTAACATTTAGGTCATTTTCGTCCTCCCTAGGCTTATTCTCGTCCAATTAGTGCTTTTAAGCAATCTTCTGCATCCAATAGACGTGTCTGTGTCATTGGATCAACATTTAGGTTATTTTCTCCTCGCTAGGCTTATTCTTGTCCAATTAGTGTTTTTAACGAATCTTGAGCATCCAATAAGAGTGTATGTGCCATTGGATTAATATTTAGGTCATTTTTGTCCTCCCTAGGCTTATTCTGGTGCAATTAGGGTTTTTGACAAATCTTGTGCATCCAATTGGTGTGTTTGTGTCATTGGATTAACATCAAGGTCATTTTCGTTCTCCTTAGGCTTATTCTTATCCAATTAGGGATTTTAAACAATCTTGTGCATCCAATAGTTGTGTTTGTGTCATTGGATTAACATTTAGGTTATTGTCGTCCTCCCTAGGCTTATTCTTGCGCAATTAGGGTTTTTAACCAATCTTGTGCGTCCAATAGGTGTGTTTGTGTCATTGGATTAACATTTAGTTCATTTTCGTCCTCCTTAGGCTTATTCTTGTCCTATTAGGGTTTGTTTACAAATCTTGTGTATCCAATAAGTTCATTTGTGTAATTGGATTAACATTTAAGTCATTTTTGTGCTCCCTAGGCTTATTCTTGTCCAGTTAAGGGCTTTAACCAATCTTGTGCATCCAATTCGTGTGTTTGTGTCTATTGATTAACATTTAGGTCATTTTTGTCCTCCCAAGGCTTATTCTTGTCCAATTAGGGATTTTAACCAATCTTGTGCATCCAATAGTTGTGTTTGTGTCATTGGATTAACATTTAGGTCATTTCCGTCCTCCCTAGGCTTATTCTTTTTCAATTAGGGTTCTTAACCAATCTTGTGCATAATAGTTGTGTTTGTGTTATTTAATTATCATTTTGTTCATTTTCGTCTTCCCGAGGCTTATTCTTGTCCAATTAGGGTTTTTAACCAATATCGGGAATCCAATAGGTTTGTTTGTGTCATTGGATTAACATTTAGTTCATTTTCGTCCTCCGTAGGCTTATTCTTGTACAATTAGGGTTTTTAACCAATCTTGTGCATCCAATAGGTTTGTTTATGTTATTGGATTAACATTTAGGTTATTTTCGTCCTACCTAGGCTTATTCTTGTCCAATTAGGGTATTTAACCAATCTTTTTCATCTAATAACTTCATTTGTGTCATTGGATTAACATTTAGGTCATTTGTCTCCTCCCTAGGCTTATTCTTGTCCAATTAGGGTTTTTACTCAATCTTGTGCATCCAATTGGTGTGTTTGTGTCACTCAATTAACATTTAGGTCATTTTCGTCCTCCCTAGGCTTATTCTTGTCCAATTTGGGATTTTAACAAATCTTGTGCATCCAATAGGTGTGTTTACGCCATTTGATTAACATTTAGGACATTTTCTTGTCCAATTAAGCTTTTAAGCAATCTTATGCATCCAATAGGTGTTTTTGGGTCATTGAGTTAACATTTAGTTCATTTTCCTCCTCGTGATGCTTATTCTTGTCGAATTAGGGTTTTTAACAAATCTTGTGCATCCAATATGTGTGTTTGTGTCATTGGATTTACATTTAGTTCTTCTTCGTCCTCCCTAGGCTTATTCTTGTCCAATTAGGGTTTTTTTTACCAATCTTGTGCATTCAACAGTTGTGTTTGTGTCATTAGTCTTGTGCATTCAATAGGTGTGTTTGTGCCATTGGATTAACATTTAAGTCATTATCATCCTCCTTAGGGTTATTCTAGTCCAATTAGGGTTTTTAAGCAATCTTGTGCATCCAATAAAGACATTTGTTTCATTGGATTAACATTTAGTTCATTTTCGTCATCCGTAGGCTTATTCTTGTCAAGTTAGGGTTTTTAAACAATCTTGTGCATCTAGTAGGTGTGTTTGTGTCATTGGATTAACATTTAGGTCATTTTCGTCCTCTCTAGGCTTATTCTTGTCCATTTAGGGTTTTTAACCAACCTTGTGCATCCAATAGGTTTGTTTGTGTCATTGGATTAACATTTTGGTCATTTTCGTCTTCTCTAGCTTATTCTTGTCCATTTTCGGTTTTTAACCAATCTTGTACTTCCAATTGGAGTGTTTGTGTCATTGGATTAACATTCAGGTCATTTTCGTCCTCCCTAGGCTTATTCTTGTCCAATTAGGGTTTTTACCCAATCTTGTGCATCCAATTGGTGTGTTTGTGTCAATCAATTAACATTTAGGTCCTTTTCGTCCTCCCCATGCTTACTCTAGTCCAATTAGAGTTTTAAGCAATCATGTGCTTCCAGTAGGTGTTTTTGTGCCACAGGATTAACATTTAGTTCATTTTCGTGCTCCCGATATTTGTTTTTGTTGAATTAGGGTTTTTAACAAATCTTGTGCATCCAATAGGTGTGTTTGTATCATTGGATTATCATTTAGGTCATTTTCGTCCTCCCTGGGATTATTCTTGTCCAATTAGTGTTTTTAACCAATCTTGTGCATCCAATAATTTCATTTGTGTCATTGGATTAACATTTAGGTCATTTTTGTCCTCTCTAGGCTTATTCTTGTCCATTTAGGGTTTTTAACCAACCTTGTGCATCCAATAGGTTAGTTTGTGTCATTGGATTAACCTTTTGGTCATTTTCGTCTTCTCTAGCTTATTCTTGTCCAATTACGGTTTTTAACCAATCTTGTACATCCAATTGATGTGTTTGTGTCATTGGATTAACTTTCAGGTCATTTTCGTCCTCCGTTGGCTTATTCTCGTCCAATTAGTCCTTTTAAGCAATCTTGTGCATCCAATAGGTGTGTTTGTATCATTGGATCAACATTTAGGTTATTTTCGTCCCTGCTAGGCTTATTCTTGTCCAATTAGTTTTTTTAACCAATCTTGAGCATCCAATAGGAGTGTTTGCGTCATTGGATTAATATTTAGGACATTTTCGTCCTCCCTTGACTTATTCTTGTGCAATTAGGGTTTTTAACCATTCTTGTGCATCCAATTGGTGTGTTTGTGTCATTGGATTAAAATCAAGGTAATTTTTGTCCTCCTTAGGCTTATTCTTATCCAATTAGGGATTTCAAACAATCTTGTGCATCCAATAGGAGTGTTTGTGTCATTCGATTAATATTTAGGTCATTTTCATCCTCCCTTCATTTATTCTAGTCCAATCAGGGTTTTTAGCAATCTTGTGTATCCAATAAGTTTATTTGTGTCATGGGATCAACAGTTATGTCATTTTTGTCCTCCCTAGGCTTATACTTGTCCAATTACGGTTTTTAACCAACCTTGTGCATCCAATAAGTGTGTTTGTGTCATTGGATTAACATTTAGTTAAATTTCGTCCTCGCTAGGCTTACCCTAGTCCAATCAGGGTTTTTAACTAATCTTATGCATCCAATAGGTGTATTTGTGTCATGGGATTAACATTTAGTTCATTTTCATCCTCCTTAGGCTTATTCTAGTCCTATTATGGTTTTAAAGCAATCTTGTGTATCAAATTGTCTCATTGTGTTATCATTTAGGTCATTTTCGTCCTCCCTAGGCTTGTTCTTGTCCAATTATGGTTTTTGACATATCTTGTGCTTCCAATTGGTTTGTTTGTGTCATTGGATTAATATTTAGGTCATTTTAGTCCTCCCTATGCTTATTCTTGTGCAATTAGGGTTTTTAATCAATCTTGTGCATCCAATAGGTGTGTTTGTGTCATTGGGTTTTTAATCCTCCATAGGCTTATTCTTGAACTATTAGGGTTTTTTTTTTATTTACAAATCTTGTGTATCCAATAAATTCATTTGTGTAATTGGACTAACATTTAAGTCATTTTTGTACTCCCTAGGCTTATTCTTGTCCAATTAAGGGTCTTAACCAATCTTGTGCATCCAATTCGTGTGTTTGTGTCAATGGATTAACATTTAGGTTATTTTGGTCCTCCCAAGGCTTATTTTTCTCCAATTAGGGTGTTTAACAAATCTTGTGTATCCTATAGTTGTATTTGTGTCGTTGGATTATAATTTAGGTCATTTTCGTCCTCTCAAGGCTTATTCTTTTTCAATTAGGGTTTTTAACCAATCTTGTGCATAATAGTTGTGTTTGTGTCATTGGATTATCATTTTGTTCATTTTCGTATTACCGAGGCTTATTCTTGTCCAATTAGGGCTTTTAACCAATATCGGGCAACAAATAGGTGTGTTTGTGTCATTGGATTAACATTTAGTTCATTTTTGTCCTTCCTAGGCTTATTCTTGTCCAATTAGGGTATTTAACCAATATCGGGCATCCAATAAGTTTTTTTATGTCATTGGATTAAACTTTAGGTCATTTTCGTCGCCCCTAGGCTTATTCTTGTCTTATTAGGGTATTTAACCAATCTTTTGCATCCAATAGGTGTGTTTGTATTATTGATTTAAAATTTAATTAATTTTCGTCCTCCCTAGGCTTATTCTTTTCCTATTAGGGTATTTAACCAATCATGTGCATCTAATAACTTTATTTCTATCATTGGATTAACATTTAGGTCATTTTCGTCCTTCTTAGAATTATTCTCGTCCAATTATGGTTTTTACTCAATCTTGAGCATCCAATTGGTGTGTTTGTGTCACTTAATTAACGTTTAGGTCATTTTCATCCTCCCTAGGGTTATTCTTGTCCAATTTGGGATTTTAACAAATCTTGTGCATCCAATAGGTGTGTTTGTGTCATTTGATTAACATTTAGAACATTTTCCTCCTCCCCAGGCTTATTCTTGTCCAATTAGGGTTTTAAGCAATTTTATGCATCCAATAGCTGTTTTTGTGTCATTGATTTAACATTTAGTTCATTTTCGTCCTCCCAATGGATTCATATTTTTGGTGATTTTGACTTTTACTAAGTTTAATCTACTCCATTTTGGTTCTAAATTAATGTAGTTCATCCATAAAGTGGAAAAGTCTTAATGGATTAATATTTTAGGTCATTTTTGTTTTAACTAGATTTATTGTAGTCATTTTGGTTCTAAATTGTTTTAATTTGTCCAATAAGTGAAAAAGTATTAATGGAATAATATTTTATGTCATTTTGGTCTTTACAATGTTTAGGGTTTAGGATTATTGGATTAATATTTTTGGTCATTTTAGTATTAACTAGTTTAGTCTAGACCATTTTGATTCTAAATCATTGTATTTCATCCAATTAGTGCAAAAGTCTTAATGGATTCATATTTTAGGTCATTTTGGTTTTTACTGGGTTTAGTCTAGTTCATTTTGTTACTAAATTAAT
>JBBPBR010000043.1:0-15939 GCA_037974775.1 Cicer pinnatifidum
TATTCTTGTCCAATTAGGGTTTTTAACAAATCTTATGCATCCAATAGGTGTGTTTGTGTCATTGGATGATCAATTAGCTCATTTTCGTCATCCCTAGGCTTATTCTCGACCAATTAGGGTTTTAACCAATCTTGTACATCCAATAAGTTCATTTGTGTCATTGGATTAACATTTAGGTCATTTTCCTCCTCCCTAGGCATATTATTGTCCAATTACGGTTTTTAACCAATCTTGTGCATCCAATAGGTGTGTTTGTGTCATTGGATGATCAATTAGGTCATTTTCGTCCTCCCTAGGCTTATTCTTGTCCAATTAGGGTTTTTAACCAATCTTGTGCATCCAATAAGTTGAGTTGTGTCATTGGATTAACATTTAGGTCATTTTCGTCCTCCCTAGGCTTATTTTTGTCCAATTAGGGTTTTTATCCAATCTTGTGCATCCAATACGTTCATTTGTGTCATTGGATTAAGATTTAGGTCATTTTCGTCCTCCCTAGGCATATTCTTGTTCAATTAGAGTTTTAGACCAATCTTGTGCATCCAATAGGTGTGTTTGTGTCATTGGATGATCAATTAGGTTATTTTCGTCCTCCCTAGGCTTATTCTTGTCCAATTAGGGTTTTTAACTAATCTTGTGCATCCAATAAGTTCATTTGTGTCATTGGATGATCAATTAGGTCATTTTCGTCCTCCCTAGGCTTATTCTTGTCCAATTAGGGTTTTTAACAAATCTTGTGCATCCAATAGGTGTGTTTGTGTCATTGGATGATCAATGAGGTCATTTTCGTCCCCCCTAGGCATATTCTTGTCCAATTAGGGTTTTTAACCAATCTTATGCATCCAATAGGTGTGTTTGTGTCATTGGATGATCAATTAGGTCATTTTCGTCATCCCTAGGCTTATTCTCGTCCAATTAGGGTTTTTAACCAATCTTGTACATCCAATAAGTTCATTTGTGTCATTGGATTAACATTTAGGTCATTTTCGTCCTCCCTAGGCATATTATTGTCCAATTAGGGTTTTTAACCAATCTTGTGCATCCAATAGGTGTGTTTGTGTCATTGGATGATCAATTAGGTCATTTTCGTCCTCCCTAGGCCTATTCTTGTCCAATTAGGGTTTTTAACCAATCTTGTGCATCCGATAAGTTTGTTTGTGTCATTGAATTAATATTTAGGTCATTTTCGTCCTCCCTAGGCATATTCTTGTCCAATTAGGGTTTTTAACCAATCTTGTGCATCCAATAGGTGTGTTTGTGTCATTGGATGATCAATTAGGTCATTTTCGTCCTCCCTAGGCTTATTCTTGTCCAATTAGGGTTTTTAACCAATCTTGTGCATCCAATAAGTTGAGTTGTGTCATCGGATTAACATTTAGGTCATTTTCGTCATCCCTAGGCTTATTCTTGTCCAATTAGTGTTTTTAACCAATCTTGTGCATCCAATATGTGTGTTTGTGTCATTGGATGATCAATTAGGTCATTTTCGTCCTCCATAGGCTTATTCTTGTCCAATTAGGGATTTTAACCAATCTTGTGCATCAAATAAGTTGAGTTGTGTCATTGGATTAACATTTAGGTCATTTTTGTCCTCCCTAGGCTTATTCTTGTCCAATTAGGGTTTTTAACCAATCTTGTGCATCCAATAAGTTCATTTGTGTCATTGGATTAACATTTAGGTCATTTTCATCCTGCCTAGGCATATTCTTGTCCAATTAGGGTTTTTAACCAATCTTGTGCATCCAATAGATGTGTTTGTGTCATTGGATGATCAATTAGGTTATTTTCGTCCTCCCTAGGCTTATTCTTGTCCAATTAGGGTTTTTAACCAATCTTGTGCATCCAATAAGTTGAGTTGTGTCATTCGATTAACATTTAGGTCATTTTCGTCCTCCCTAGGCTTATTCTTCTCCAATTAGGGATTTTAACCAATCTTGTGCATCCAATAAGTTCATTTGTGTCATTGGATTAACATTTAGGTCATTTTCGTCCTCCCTAGGCATATTCTTGTCCAATTAGAGTTTTAGACCAATCTTGTGCATCCAATAGGTGTGTTTGTGCTATTGGATGATCAATTAGGTTATTTTCGTCCTCCCTAGGCTTATTCTTGTCCAATTAGTGTTTTTAACTAATCTTGTGCATCCAATAAGTTCATTTGTGTCATTGGATGATCAATTAGGTCATTTTCGTCCTCCCTAGGCATATTCTTGTCCAATTAGGGTTTTTAACCAATCTTGTGCATCCAATAGGTGTGTTTGTGTCATTGGATGATCAATTAGGTTATTTTCGTCGTCCCTAGGCTTATTCTTGTCCAATTAGGGTTTTTAACCAATCTTGTGCATCCGATAAGTTTGTTTGTGTCATTGAATTGATATTTAGGTCATTTTCGTCCTCCCTAGGCATATTCTTGTCCAATTAGGGTTTTTAACCAATCTTGTGCATCCAATAGGTGTGTTTGTGTCATTGGATGATCAATTAGGTCATTTTCGTCCTCCCTAGGCTTATTCTTGTCCAATTAGTGTTTTTAACCAATCTTGTGCATCCAATAAGTTCATTTGTGTCATTGGATTAACAGTTAGGTCATTTTCGTCCTCCCTAGGCATATTCTTGTCCAATTAGGGTTTTTAACCAATCTTGTGCATCCAATAGGTGTGTTTGTGTCATTGGATGATCAATTAGGTCATTTTCGTCCTCCCTAGGCTTATTCTTGTCCAATTAGGGTTTTTAACCAATCTTGTGCATCCAATAACTTTGTTTGTGTCATTGAATTAATATTTGGGTCATTTTCGTCCTCCCTAGGCATATTCTTGTCCAATTAGGGTTTTTAACCAATCTTGTGCATCCAATAGGTGTGTTTGTGTCATTGGATGATCAATTAGGTCATTTTCGTCCTCCCTAGGCTTATTCTTGTCCAATTAGGGTTTTTAACCAATCTTGTGCATCCAATAGGTGTGTTTGTGTCATTGGATGATCAATTAGGTCATTTTCGTCCTCCCTAGGCTTATTCTTGTCCAATTAGGGTTTTTAACCAATCTTGTGCATCCAATAGGTGTGTTTGTGTCATTGGATGATCAATTTGCTCATTTTCGTCCTCCCTAGGCTTATTCTTGTCCAATTAGGGTTTTTAACCAATCTTGTGCATCCAATAAGTTTGTTTGTGTCATTGAATTAATATTTAGTTCATTTTCGTCCTCCCTAGGCATCATCTTGTCCAATTAGGGTTTTTAACCAATCTTGTGCATCCAATAGGTGTGTTTGTGTCATTGGATGATCAATTAGGTCATTTTCGTCCTCCCTAGGCTTATTCTTGTCCAATTAGGGTTTTTAACCAATCTTGTGCATCCGATAAGTTTGTTTTTGTCATTGAATTAATATTTAGGTCATTTTCGTCCTCCCTAGGCATATTCTTGTCCAATTAGGGTTTTTAACCAATCTTGTGCATCCAATAGGTGTGTTTGTGTCATTGGATGATCAATTAGGTCATTTTCGTCCTCCCTAGGCTTATTCTTGCCCAATTAGGGTTTTTAACCAATCTTGTGCATCCAATAAGTTGAGTTGTATCATTGGATTAGCATTTAGGTCATTTTCGTCCTCCCTAGGCATATTCTTGTCCAATTAGGGTTTTTAACCAATCTTGTGCATCCAATAGGTGTGTTTGTGTCATTGGATGATCAATTAGGTTATTTTCGTCCTCCCTAGGCTTATTCTTGTCCAATTAGGGTTTTTAACCAATCTTGTGCATCCAATAAGTTGAGTTGTGTCATTGGATTAACATTTAGGTCATTTTCGTCCTCCCTAGGTATATTCTTGTCCAATTAGGGTTTTTAACCAATCTTGTGCATCCAATAGGTGTGTTTGTGTCATTGGATGATCAATTAGGTCATTTTCGTCCTCCCTAGGCTTATTCTTTTCCAATTAGGGTTTTTAACCAATCTTGTGCATCCAATAGGTGTGTTTGTGTCATTGGATGATCAATTAGGTCATTTATGTCCTCCCTAGGCTTGTTCTTGTACAATTAGGGTTTTTAACCTATCTTGTGCATCCAATAACTTTTTTTGTGTCATTGAATTAATATTTAGGTCATTTTCGTCCTCCCTAGGCATATTCTTGTCCAATTAGGGTTTTTAACCAATCTTGTGCATCCAATAGGTGTGTTTGTGTCATTGGATGATCAATTAGGTCATTTTCGTCCTCCCTAGGCTTATTCTTTTCCAATTAGGGTTTTTAACCAATCTTGTGCATCCAATAGGTGTGTTTGTGTCATTGGATGATCAATTAGGTGATTTTCGTTCTCCCTAGGCATATTCTTGTCCAATTAGGGTTTTTAACCAATCTTGTGCATCCAATACGTGTGTTTTTGTCATTGGATGATCAACTAGGTTATTTTCGTCCTCCTAGGCATATTCTTGTCCAATTAGGGTTTTTAACCAATCTTGTGCATCCAATTGGTGTGTTTATGTCATTGGATGATCAATTAGGTCATTTTCGTCCTCCCTAGGCTTATTCTTGTCCAATTAGGGTTTTTAACCAATCTTGTGCATCCAATAGGTGTGTTTGTGTCATTGGATGATCAATTAGGTCATTTTCGTCCTCCCTAGGCTTATTCTTGCCCAATTAGGGTTTTTAACCAATCTTGTGCATCCAATATGTTGAGTTGTGTCATTGGATTAACATTTAGGTCATTTTCGTCTTCCCTAGGCATATTCTTGTCCAATTAGAGTTTTAGACCAATCTTGTGCATCCAATAGGTGTGTTTGTGTCATTGGATGATCAATTAGGTCATTTTCGTCCTCCCTAGGCTTATTCTTGTCCAATTAGGGTTTTTAACCGATCTTGTGCATCCAATAGGTGTGTTTGTGTCATTGGATTATCATTTAGGTCATTTTCGTCCTCCCTAGGCATATTCTTGTCCAATTAGGGTTTTTAACCAATCTTGTGCATCCAATAGGTGTGTTTGTGTCATTGGATGATCAATTAGGTCATTTTCGTCCTCCCTAGGCTTATTCTTGTCCAATTAGGGTTTTTAACTGATCTTGTGCATCCAATAGGTGTGTTTGAGTCATTGGATGATCAATTAGGTCATTTTCGTCCTCCCTAGGCATATTCTTGTCCAATTAGGGTATTTAACCAATCTTGTGCATCCAATAGGTGTGTTTGTGTCATTGGATGAACAATTAGGTCATTTTCGTCCTCCCTAAGCTTATTCTTATCCAATTAGGGTTTTTAACCAATCTTGTGCTTCCAATAAGTTGAGTTGTGTCATTGGATTAACATTTAGGTCATTTTCGTCCTCCCTAGGCTTATTCTTGTCCAATTAGGGTTTTTAACCAATCTTGTGCATCCAATAGGTGTGTTTGTGTCATTGGATGATCAATTAGGTCATTTTCGTCCTCCCTAGGCTTATTCTTGTCCAATTAGGGTTTTTAACCCATTTTGTGCATCCAATAGGTGTGTTTGTGTCATTGGATGATCAATTAGGTCATTTTCGTCCTCCCTAGGCTTATTCTTGTCCAATTAGGGTTTTTAACCAATCTTGTGCATCCAATAAGTTGAGTTGTGTCATTGGATTAACATTAAGGTCATTTTCATTCTCCCTAGGCTTATTCTTGTCCAATTAGGGTTTTTAACCAATCTTGTGCATCCAATAGGTGTGTTTGTGTCATTGGATGATCAATTAGGTCATTTTCGTCCTCCCTAGGCTTATTCTTGTCCAATTAGGGTTTTTAACCAATCTTGTGCATCCAATAGGTGTGTTTGTGTCATTGGATGATCAATTAGGTCATTTTCGTCCTCCCTAGGCTTATTCTTGTCCAATTAGGGTTTTTAACCAATCTTGTGCATCCAATAGGTGTGTTTGTGTCATTGGATGATCAATTAGGTCATTTTCGTCCTCCCTAGGCTTATTCTTGTCCAATTAGGGTTTTTAACCAATCTTGTGCATCCAATAAGTTTGTGTGTTTCATTGAATTAATATTTAGGTCATTTTCGTCCTCCCTAGGCATATTCTTGTCCAATTAGGGTTTTTAACCAATCTTGTGCATCCAATAGGTGTGTTTGTGTCATTGGATGATCAATTAGGTCATTTTCGTCCTCCCTAGGCTTATTCTTGTCCAATTAGGGTTTTTAACCAATGTTGTACATCTAATAAGTTCATTTGTGTCATTGGATTAACATTTAGGTCATTTTTGTCCTCCCTAGGCATATTCTTGTCCAATTAGGGTTTTTAACCAATCTTGTGCATCCAATAGGTGTGTTTGTGTCATTGGATGATCAATTAGGTTATTTTCGTCCTCCCTAGGCTTATTCTTGTCCAATTAGGGTTTTTAACCAATCTTGTGCATCCAATACGTTCATCTGTGTCATTGGATTAACATTTAGGTCATTTTCGTCCTCCCTAGGCATATTCTTGTCCAATTAGAGTTTTAGACCAATCTTGTGCATCCAATAGGTGTGTTTGTGTCATTGGATGATCAATTAGGTTATTTTCGTCCTCCCTAGGCTTATTCTTGTCCAATTAGGGTTTTTAACTAATCTTGTGCATCCAATAAGTTCATTTGTGTCATTGGATGATCAATTAGGTCATTTTCGTCCTCTCTAGGCATATTCTTGTCCAATTAGGGTTTTTAACCAATCTTGTGCATCCAATAGGTGTGTTTGTGTCATTGGATGATCAATTAGGTCATTTTCGTCCTCCCTAGGCTTATTTTTGTCCAATTAGGGTTTTTAACCGATCTTGTGCATCCAATAGGTGTGTTTGTGTCATTGGATGATCAATTAGGTCATTTTCGTCCTCTCTAGGCATATTCTTGTCCAATTAGGGTTTTTAACCAATCTTGTGCATCCAATAGGTGCGTTTGTGTCATTGGATGATCAATTAGGTCATTTTCGTCCTCCCTAGGCATATTCTTGTCCAATTAGGGTTTTTAACCAATCTTGTGCATCCAATAGGTGTGTTTGTGTCATTGGATGATCAATTAGGTCATTTTCGTCCTCCCTAGGCTTATTCTTGTCCAATTAGGATTTTTAACCAATCTTGTGCCTCCAATAACTTTGTTTGTGTCATTGAATTAATATTTAGGTCATTTTCGCCCTCCCTAGGCTTATTCTTGTCCAATTATGGTTTTTAACCAATCTTGTGCCTCCAATAAGTTCATTTGTGTCATTGGATTAACATTTAGGTCATTTTCGTCCTCCCTAGGCATATTCTTGTCCAATTAGGGTTTTTAACCAATCTTGTGCTTCCAATAGGTGTGTTTGTGTCATTGGATGATCAATTAGGTCATTTTCGTCCTCCCTAGGCTTATTCTTGTCCAATTAAGGTTTTTAACCAATCTTGTGCATCCAATAAGTTCATTTGTGTCATTGGATGATCAATTAGGTCATATTCGTCCTCCCTAGGTATATTCTTGTCCAACTAGGGTTTTTAACCAATCTTGTGCATCAAATAGATGTGTTAAGAGTGTTTGGATGATCAATTAGGTCATTTTCGTCCTCCCTAGGCTTATTCTTGTCCAATTAGGGTTTTTAACCAATTTTGTGCATCCAATAATTTTGTTTGTGTCATTGAATTAATATTTAGGTCATTTTCGTCCTCCCTAGGCATATTCTTGTCCAATTAGGGTTTTTAACCAATCTTGTGCATCCAATAGGTGTGTTTGTGTCATTGGATGATCAATTAGGTCATTTTCGTCCTCCCTAGGCTTATTCTTGTCCAATTAGGGTTTTTAACCAATCTTGTGCATCCAATAACTTTGTTTGTGTCATTGAATTAATATTTAGGTCATTTTCCTCCTCCCTAGGCATATTGTTGTCCAATTTGGGTTTTTAACCAATTTTGTGCATCCAATAGGTGTGTTTGGGTCATTGGATGATCAATTAGGTCATTTTCGTCCTCCCTAGGCTTATTCTTGTCTAATTAGGGTTTTAATCAATCTTGTGCATCCAATAAGTTCATTTGTGTCATTGGATTAACATTTATGTCTTTTTCGTCCTCCCTAGGCATATTCTTGTCCAATTAGGGTTTTTAACCAATCTTGTGCTTCCTATAGGTGTGTTTGTGTCATTGGATGATCAATTAGGTCATTTTCGTCCTCCCTAGGCTTATTCTTGTCCAATTAGGGTTTTTAACCAATCTTGTGCATCCAATAAGTTCATTTGTGTCATTGGATGATCAATTAGGTCATTTTCATCCTCCCTAGGTATATTCTTGTCCAACTAGGGTTTTTAACCAATCTTGTGCATCCAATAGATGTGTTTGTGTCTTTGGATGATCAATTAGGTCATTTTCGTCCTCCCTAGGCTTATTCTTGTCCAATTAGGGTTTTTAACCAATCTTGTGCATCCAATAAGTTTGTTTATGTCATTGAATTAATATTTAGGTCATTTTCGTCCTCCCTAGGCATATTCTTGTCCAATTAGGGTTTTTAACCAATCTTGTGCATCCAATAACTTAGTTTGTGTAATTGAATTAATATTTAGGTCATTTTCCTCCTCCATAGGCATATTCTTGTCCAATTAGGGTTTTTAACCAATTTTGTGCATCCAATAGGTGTGTTTGTGTCATTGGATGATCAATTAGGTCATTTTCGTCCTCCCTAGGCTTATTCTTGTCCAATTAGGGTTTTTAATCAATCTTGTGCATCCAATAAGTTCATTTGTGTCATTGGATTAACATTTAGGTCATTTTCGTCCTCCCTAGGCATATTCTTGTCCAATTAGGGTTTTTAACCAATCTTGTGCTTCCAATAGGTGTGTTTGTGTCATTGGATGATCAATTAGGTCATTTTTGTCCTCCCTAGGCTTATTCTTGTCCAATTAGGGTTTTTAACCAATCTTGTGCATCCAATAAGCTCATTTGTGTCATTGGATTAACATTTAGGTCATTTTCGTCCTCCCTTGGCATATTCTTGTCCAATTAGGGTTTTTAACCAATCTTTTGCTTCTAATAGGTGTGTTTGTGTCATTGGATGATCAATTAGGTCATTTTCGTCCTCCCTAGGCTTATTCTTGTCCAATTAGGGTTTTTAACCAATCTTGTGCATCCAATAAGTTGAGTTGTGTCATTGGATTAACATTTAGGTCATTTTCGTCCTCCGTAGGCTTATTCTTGTCCAATTAGGGTTTTTAACCAATCTTGTGCATCCAATAAGTTGAGTTGTGTCATTGGATTAACATTTAGGTCATATTCGTCCTCCCTAGGCTTATTCTTGTCCAATTAGGGTTTTTAACCAATCTTGTGCATCCAATAGGTGTGTTTGTGTCTTTGGATGATCAATTAGGTCATTTTCGTCCACCATAGGCTTATTCTTGTCCAATTAGGGTTTTTAACCAATCTTGTGCATCCAATAAGTAGAGTTGTGTCATTGGATTGACATTTAGGTTATTTTTGTCCTCCCTTGGCTTATTCTTGTACAATTAGGGTTTTTAACTAATCTTGTGCATCCAATAAGTTTATTTGTGTCATTGGATGATCAATTAGGTCATTTTCGTCCTCCCTAGGCATATTCTTGTCCAATTAGGGTTTTTAACCAATCTTGTGCATCCAATAGGTGTGTTTGTGTCATTGGATGATCAATTAGGTCATTTTCGTCCTCCCTAGGCTTATTCTTGTCCAATTAGGGTTTTTAACCGATCTTGTGCATCCAATAGGTGTGTTTGTGTCATTGGATGATCAATTAGGTCATTTTCGTCCTCCCTAGGCATATTCTTGTCCTATTAGGGTTTTTAACCAATCTTGTGCATCCAATAGGTGTGTTTGTGTCATTGGATGATCAATTAGGTTATTTTCATCCTCCCTAGGCTTATTCTTGTCCAATTAGGGTTTTTAACCAATCTTGTGTATCCAATACGTTCATTTGTGTCATTGGATTAACATTTAGGTCATTTTCGTCCTCCCTAGGCATATTCTTGTCCAATTAGGGTTTTTAACCAATCCTGTGCATCCAATAGGTGTGTTTGTGTCATTGGATGATCAATTAGGCCATTTTCGTCCTCCCTTGGCTTACTCTTGTCCAATTAGGGTTTTTAACCAATCTTGTGCATCCAATAAGTTTGTTTGTGTCATTGAATTAATATTTAGGTCATTTTCGTCCTCCCTAGGCATATTCTTGCCCGATTAGGGTTTTTAACCAATCTTGTGCATCCAATAGGTGTGTTTGTGTCATTGGATGATCAATTAGGTTATTTTCGTCCTCCCTAGGCTTATTCTTGTCCAATTAGGGTTTTTAACTAATCTTGTGCATCCAATAAGGTCATTTGTGTCAATGGATTATCAATTAGGTCATTTTCGTCCTCCCTAGGCTTATTCTTGTCCAATTAGGGTTTTTAACCAATCTTGTGCATCCAATAGGTGTGTTTGTGTCATTGGATGATCAATTAGGTCATTTTCGTCCTCCCTAGGCTTATTCTTGTCCAATTAGGGTTTTTAACCAATCTTGTGCATCCAATAGGTGTGTTTGTGTCATTGGATGATCAATTAGGTCATTTTCGTCCTCCCTAGGCTTATTCTTGTCCAATTAGAGTTTTTAACCAATCTTGTGCATCCAATAAGTTTGTTTGTTTCATTGAATTAATATTTAGGTCATTTTCGTCCTCCCTAGGCATATTCTTGTCCAATTCAGGTTTTTAACCAATCTTGTGCATCCAATAGGTGTGTTTGTGTCATTGGATGATCAATTAGGTTATTTTCGTCCTCCCTAGGCTTATTCTTGTCCAATTAGGGTTTTTAACCAATCTTGTGCATCCAATAGGTGTGTTTGTGTCATTGGATGATCAATTAGGTCATTTTCGTCCTCCCTAGGCTTATTCTTGTCCAATTAGGCTTTTTTAACCAATCTTGTGCATCCAATAGGTGTGTTTGTGTCCTTGGATGATCAATTAGGTCATTTTCGTCCTCCCTAGGCTTATTCTTGTCCAATTAGGGTTTTTAACCAATCTTGTGCATCCAATAGGTGTGTTTGTGTCATTGGATGATCAATTAGGTCATTTTTGTCCTCCCTAGGCTTATTCTTGTCCAATTAGGGTTTTTAACTAATTTTGTGCATCCAATAAGTTCATTTGTGTCATTGGATGACCAATTAGGTCATTTTCGTCCTCCATAGGCTTATTCTTGTCCAATTAGGGTTTTTAACCAATCTTGTGCATCCAATAGGTGTGTTTGTGTCATTGGATGATCAATTAGGTCATTTTCGTCCTCCCTAGGCTTATTCTTGTCCAATTAGGGTTTTTAACCAATCTTGTGCATCCAATAGGTGTGTTTGTGTCATTGGATGATCAATTAGGTCATTTTCGTCCTCCCTAGGCTTATTCTTGTCCAATTAGGGTTTTTAACCAATCTTGTGCATCCAATAGGTGTGTTTGTGTCATTGGATGATCAATTTGCTCATTTTCGTCCTCCCTAGGCTTATTCTTGTCCAATTAGGGTTTTTAACCAATCTTGTGCATCCAATAAGTTTGTTTGTGTCATTGAATTAATATTTAGTTCATTTTCGTCCTCCCTAGGCATCATCTTGTCCAATTAGGGTTTTTAACCAATCTTGTGCATCCAATAGGTGTGTTTGTGTCATTGGATGATCAATTAGGTCATTTTCGTCCTCCCTAGGCTTATTCTTGTCCAATTAGGGTTTTTAACCAATCTTGTGCATCCAATAAGTTCATTTGTGTCATTGGATTAACATTTAGTTCATTTTCGTCCTCCCTAGGCATATTATTGTCCAATTAGGGTTTTTAACCAATCTTGTGCATCCAATAGGTGTGTTTGTGTCATTGGATTAACATTTAGGTCATTTTCGTCCTCCCTAGACATATTCTTGTCCAATTAGGGTTTTTAACCAATCTTGTGCATCCAATAGGTGGGTTTGTGTCATTGGATGATCAATTAAGTTATTTTCATCCTCCCTAGGCTTATTCTTGTCCAATTAGGGTTTTTAACCAATCTTGTGCATCCAATAGGTGTGTTTGTGTCATTGGATGATCAATTAGGTCATTTTCGTCCTCCCTAGGCTTATTCTTGTCCAATTAGGGTTTTTAACCAATCTTGTGCATCCAATAAGTTCATTTGTGTCATTGGATTAACATTTAGGTCATTTTCGTCCTCCCTAGGCATATTCTTGTCCAATTATGGTTTTTAACCAATCTTGTGTATCCAATAGGTGTGCTTGTGTCATTGGATGATCAATTAGGTCATTTTGGTCCTCTCTAGGCTTATTCTTGTCCAATTAGGGTTTTTAACCAATCTTGTGCATCCAATAGGTGTGTTTGTGTCATTGGATGATCAATTAGGTCATTTTCGTCCTCCCTAGGCTTATTCTTGTCCAATTAGGGTTTTTAACCAATCTTGTGCATCCAATAACTTTGTTTGTGTCATTGAATTAATATTTAGGTCATTTTCGTCCTCGCTAGGCATATTCTTGTCCAATTAGGGTTTTTAACCAATCTTGTGCATCCAATAGGTGTGTTTGTGTCATTGGATGATCAATTAGGTCATTTTCGTCCTCCCTAGGCTTATTCTTGTCCAATTAGGGTTTTTAACCAATCTTGTTCATCCAATAGGTGTGTTTGTGTAATTGGATGATCAATTAAGTCATTTTCATCCTCCCTAGGCTTATTCTTGTCCAATTAGGGTTTTTAACCAATCTTGTGCATCCAATAGGTGTGTTTGTGTCATTGGATGATCAATTAGGTCATTTTCGTCCTCCCTAGGCTTATTCTTGTCCAATTAGGGTTTTTAACCAATCTTGTGCCTCAAATAAGTTTGTTTGTGTCATTGAATTAATATTTAGGTCATTTTCGTCCTCCCTAGGCTTATTCTTGTCCAATTAGGGTTTTTAACCAATCTTGTGCATCCAATAGGTGTGTTTGTGTCATTGGATGATCAATTAGGTCATTTTCGTCCTCCCTAGGCTTATTCTTGTCCAATTAGGGTTTTTAACCAATCTTGTGCATCCAATAGGTGTGTTTGTGTCATTGGATGATCAATTAGGTCATTTTCGTCCTCCCTAGGCTTATTCTTGTCCAATTAGGGTTTTTAACCAATCTTGTGCATCCAATAGGTGTGTTTGTGTCATTGGATGATCAATTAGGTCATTTTCGTCCTTTCTATGCTTATTTTTGTCCAATTAGGGTTTTTAAGCAATCTTGTGCATCCAATAAGTTCATTTGTGTCATTGGATGATCAATTAGGTCATTTTCGTCCTCCCTAGGCATATTCTTGTCCAACTAGGGTTTCTAACCAATCTTGTGCTTCCAATAGATGTGTTTGTGTCATTGGATGATCAATTAGGTCATTTTCGTCCTCCCTAGGCTTATTCTTGTCCAATTAGGGTTTTTAACCAATCTTGTGCATCCAATAGGTGTGTTTGTGTCATTGGATGATCAATTAGGTCATTTTCGTCCTCCCTAGGCTTATTCTTGTCCAATTAGGGTTTTTAACCAATCTTGTGCATCCAATAGGTGTGTTTGTGTCATTGGATGATCAATTAGGTCATTTTCGTCCTCCCTAGGCTTATTCTTGTCCAATTAGGGTTTTTAACCAATCTTGTGCATCCAATAACTTTGTTTGTGTCATTGAATTAATATTTTGGTCATTTTCGTCCTCCCTAGGCATGTTCTTGTCCAACTAGGGTTTTTAACCAATCTTGTGCATCCAATTGGTGTGTTTGTGTCATTGGATGATCAATTAGGTCATTTTCGTCCTCCCTAGGCTTATTCTTGTCCAATTAGGGTTTTTAACCAATCTTGTGCATCCAATAGGTGTGTTTGTGTCATTGGATGATCAATTAGGTCATTTTCGTCCTCCCTAGGCTTATTCTTGTCCAATTAGGGTTTTTAACCAATCTTGTGCATCCAATAAGTTGAGTTGTGTCATTCGATTAACATTTAGGTCATTTTCGTCCTCCGTAGGCTTATTCTTGTCCAATTAGGGTTTTTAACCAATCTTGTGCATCCAATAGGTGTGTTTGTGTCATTGGATGATCAATTAGGTCATTTTCGTCCTCCCTAGGCTTATTCTTGTCCAATTAGGGTTTTTAACCAATCTTGTGCATCCAATAGGTGTGTTTGTGTCATTGGATGCTCAATTAGGTTATTTTCGTCCTCCCTAGGCATATTCTTGTCCAATTAGGGTTTTTAACTAATCTTGTGCATCCAATACGTTCATTTGTGTCATTGGATAATCAATTAGGTCATTTTCGTCCTCCCTAGGCATATTCTTGTCCAATTAGGGTTTTAAACCAATCTTGTGCATCCCATAGGTGTGTTTGTGTCATTGGATGATCAATTAGGTCATTTTCGTCCTCCCTAGGCATATTCTTGTCCAATTAGGGTTTTTAACCAATCTTGTGCATCCAATAGGTGTGTTTGTGTCATTGGATGATCAATTAGGTCATTTTCGTCCTCCCTAGGCTTATTCTTGTCCAATTAGGGTTTTTAACCAATCTTGTGCATCCAATAAGTTCATTTGTGTCATTGGATTAACATTTAGGTAATTTTCGTCCATCCTAGGCATATTCTTGTCCAATTAGGGTTTTTAACCAATCTTGTGCATCCAATAGGTGTGTTTGTGTCATTGGATGATCAATTAGGTTATTTTCGTCCTCCCTAGGCTTATTCTTGTCCAATTAGGGTTTTTAACCAATCTTGTGCTTCCAATAGGTGTGTTTGTGTCATTGGATGACCAATTAGGTCATTTTCGTCCTCCCTAGGCATATTCTTGTCCAATTAGGGTTTTTAACCAATCTTGTGCATCCAATAGGTGTGTATTTGTGTCATTGGATGATCAATTAGGTCATTTTCGTCCTCCCTAGGCATATTCTTGTCCAATTAGGGTTTTTAACCAATCTTGTGCATCCAATAGATGTGTTTGTGTCATTGGATGATCAATTAGGTCATTTTCGTCCTCCCTAGGCTTATTCTTGTCCAATTAGGGTTTTTAACCAATCTTGTGCATCAAATAGGTGTGTTTGTGTCATTGGATGATCAATTAGGTCATTTTCGTCCTCCCTAGGCTTATTCTTGTCCAATTAGGGTTTTTAACCAATCTTGTGCATTTGATAAGTTGAGTTGTGTCATTGGATTAACATTTAGGTCATTTTCGTCCTCCCTAGGCTTATTCTTGTCCAATTAGGGTTTTTAACCAATCTTGTGCATCCAATACGTTCATTTGTGTCATTGGATTAACATTTAGGTCATTTTCGTCCTCCCTAGTCATATTCTTGTTCAATTAGAGTTTTAGACCAATCTTGTGCATCCAATAGGTGTGTTTGTGTCATTGGATGATCAATTAGGTTATTTTCGTCCTCCCTAGGCTTATTCTTGTCCAATTAGGGTTTTTAACTAATCTTGTGCAATCAATAACTTCATTTGTGTCATTGGATGATCAATTAGGTCATTTTCGTCCTCCCTAGGCATATTCTTGTCCAATTAGGGTTTTTAACCAATCTTTTGCATCCAATAGGTGTGTTTGTGTCATTGGATGTGTTAGACATATGTTCGTTTTTGATGTTATTGACAAGCATCCAATTTGAAATACATCTAACATTGTCAACTGAGAAAAATTTCAGGAACAACAAATTCAATCCTACATACTCGAGACAATTGCTTGGAACTCAAGGAATCAACAAAATCTTGAAGATCCATGAGCACATCGATTAGTACAATCGATTCTATAACAGGGTTGAATAAGTTTACAAAGTTTGGTGTTACCCAATCGATTAGCACAATCGATTTGTACATCCTTAAAGAAAACAAACGGGCTATCAATCGATTCTCCAAATCGATTGGTACACATATTGGAAAATAAATTGTACAAGTCAGAGAGCCAGTTTGCCACAAATCGATTAGGCACATCGATTGAGTGAATCACCAAGACTAAACTGATTGTTTAAATCGATTAGACAAATCGATTGACATTCTTACTGAAATTAAAATGTGCAAGTCAGTAGCACG
>JBBPBR010000043.1:21608-55072 GCA_037974775.1 Cicer pinnatifidum
AGTTGGTAACTCATTGGACGATATTGTTGATTCTGAACCTGTAGAAACCAGTGAACCTGAACCTCCAACCAATCCTGACTGCGTAGAACCTATTAGGGAAGATGATCTACCCAAAGAGTGGAAGTTTGCCAAGAACCATCCCATAGACAATATTATTGGAGAGATTTCAAAAGGTGTTTCAACCAGAAAATCCCTTAGAGAATTTTGCAACCTTACAGCCTTTGTTTCCCAAGTAGAACCCAAAAACATTAAAGAAGCACTTTTGGACCCTGACTGGATAATAGCCATGCAAGAGGAGTTAAACCAGTTTGAGAGAAACAAAGTGTGGGAGCTAGTACCTAAACCAGAAAACCAAGCATATCGAGATTCGGCATCACTTCATTCGAGATCAGTTTCAGTGTGGGAATATCAAGTTGGAATACGTCAACACAACTGAACAGCTAGCAGACATCTTCACCAAAGCTTTGCCAAAGGAAAGTTTCCGTCACATTAGGATGAAATTAGGCATAATTGATCCTAGTCAGATCTGAATTATGTGTCAAATCGATTTGCGAAATCGATTGTCCTGTGATTACACATGAAAATGTGTTACACAATCGATTGACCTAATCGATGTGACCCATAATATGTCCTTTTTTTTATCAAAACTGTGAACACGAAATCGATTTGGACAATCGATTGATTTATATGTGGTTTTTATTTCTTTAAAAGAATCGATTTGGTAAATCGATGCTGAGGCAGGTATTTTCTGAACTGAGATGAAAGTCTTCTGAAATTGCTCGAAATCGATTTGGGAAATCGATTGAGTCTGTTGATTTCTTTAAAAAGAATCGATTGGGGACATCGACTCTGAGTTAGTTGTTGAAGTGGTTTCTGAGTTAAACTGATGTGAGAACTGTTAAGTTGATACGAAATCGATTTGGGTAATCGATTGCGTAACTTCATGAATCGATTTGGGTAATCGATTGGCATAGTTACCGTTGCAGTTTTTACTAGCCGTTGCAGGATCTAACGGCTCTGTTAGTTGATCTTCCCCAGTAACGGTCATCAAATCGATTGGAGAAATCGATTTCTGGATTTTTTTCTATAAAAGGAACAGTGACAATCGATTTTCCATCCTTTTCCAATCTTCTAAATCGATTGCAACTTCAATTCTCTGCAATATTTCTCAAAAATTCTCTGTTTCTCAACTCCTAAACACTTTTCTTTCCTTCAAATCTTCATCGTGTCACAATTTTTGTTAATGGCTCGTGTTAAGCAAACTCAACCCCGAACTCCTTCTCTTTCACCTTCATCTTCTTCATCTAGTGGGAGGACTCCGTCTCCACCACCCACTCTTCCAAAACGGGTACCAATACCTACACACAAGATTGCTTCTCAAGATAAGGGTAAAGGTATTGCCCCTGATCAAGGTAGACCCAAAAAGAGAAAGGAAGCTCCGACTGAAAAATTGCTAGCTGACGCAATGAAGGAAATATCACAAAGGAAAAAGAAAAAGAATACTCCACAGAAAAAGACTACTCCAAAGAAATCAACTGCTCCTCCACCAAATCAAGCTGATGAATTCAAACTTCCGCAAGCTTTTGTAAATCGGAAAATACACGAAGCACGCATCTTGGACTTCAGCTATTTCGACAGTAATGGTTTTTCATTTCAAAACCATCTCCGGTTTCATGGTTTAGAAGACTTCTTATCATGTTCGCTTGATACATATCCGAATCTTATACGGATATTCTACTCAAATTTCAAGATGACCGACACCGGCTTCAAAGCAACAGTCAAAGGGAAGAAGATTTCGATGTCTTTCGACGAGTTCTCTACTCTGTCAGGACTTCCCTACTTTGGAAACTCAGTGGATGGCAGCACCGAAGCAGACGCTGATGACGACGGATGGGAAGAGTATCTGGATAGGCAAGCAGCTGTGCAGGATCTTATGGTTGAAGGGTTCGTGGAATCTGTTTCACTCCCTATAGGCCAGATGAAGGTTCAGCAACGGATGCTGATGTACGCCCTCACCCGGATGCTGGTTCCACGTTCCGGAAATCACGCAGTTGTGCAACGGCTGGATATTGTGCTACTGTGGGGTCTATGCAAAGAGCTCAAGATGAGCTGGGCATGGATTGTTCTCAGGCACATGCTAGAAGCTGCTCAAGGGAAGTTGGTACTTCCGTATCCACAGCTCGTCACGAAGATTCTCACTCACTTCAAGGTATCTCTGAAGGGTGAAGAAGTCTCGAAGACCGTCCTAACATTTGGTGAATCCATCGTGAACCAAATGCAGCTGCGAAAAGTCAATGGAGTTTGGAAGCGACCTCAGACTTCTACTGAACAAACCCAGCAAGGTGTTGAACAACCAGCTACGGAGAATGTTTCAGCAGAATCGGAAGTGCTCACCAAACTGCTTGAATTTATGGCAGCACAAGCAGTTCACAACGCTAAGATGGAGGCATCTCATGAAAGGATTGAAGGTGCTATTCAGAAGATTCAAGCAGACCAAAATCAGATGGCGCAAGACGTGGCAGCTATTCAGGAACATCTGGGCATTAAGTTGTCCTTCAGCGATGTTGTTGAAATAGGAAGACAGGCGGCTGAAGAAACTGCTCCAACAACAGTAGAGGTTGCTGCAACTCATGGTGAGGAGACACCTGCTGAGGTTAATACAGCGGTCTCAGCCTCATCCCCTGCTAATAATGAGGACCAGCATCTCTAGGCGTTTAGGACCTTAGGCTTCTTAGTTTTGTTTGTCTTTGTTTCTTTTTGCTTTCGTTTTGTAATGATCATGATGAATGTAATTCTTTTTGATTTATGAACCTTGAGATTGTTAATCATTTCAAATGCTGCATTTCATTTTCATATTGTCTAGTGCGCGCCATAATCTGTTTTGTCCACTATTCCAAAATTGATTTCAACTAAGTTAAAATATTACTGGCATTACTGCTTGTTATTACTAATCTTTTCTAGATTCTTTGTAGAGCAGTATTCAGGTTTGCTACAACCTCAGGGGGAGCAAACATTTCTCTTTCACCACTTTTTGCCTTAACTGACAAAAGGGGGAGAGAAATTATAACTTGTGCTAACTGTAATTTCTTTACTGCTTTACTTTATCAGTTTCATTGCTCCTAATCCTTATCTTTACTCTCTATGAATATTGAACTTAGGGGGAGCTCTACTAAAACTGTTACTCATAATTCCTTTTTTTTCTCAAGTTAAAATTGCATGTTTGTCACTTAAATCAAAAAGGGGGAGATTGTTAGACATATGTTCGTTTTTGATGTTATTGACAAGCATCCAATTTGAAATACATCTAACATTGTCAACTGAGAAAAATTTCAGGAACAACAAATTCAATCCTACATACTCGAGACAATTGCTTGGAACTCAAGGAATCAACAAAATCTTGAAGATCCATGAGCACATCGATTAGTACAATCGATTCTATAACAGGGTTGAATAAGTTTACAAAGTTTGGTGTTACCCAATCGATTAGCACAATCGATTTGTACATCCTTAAAGAAAACAAACGGGCTATCAATCGATTCTCCAAATCGATTCGTACACATATTGGAAAATAAATTGTACAAGTCAGAGAGCCAGTTTGCCACAAATCGATTAGGCACATCGATTGAGTGAATCACCAAGACTAAACTGATTGTTTAAATCGATTAGACAAATCGATTGACATTCTTACTGAAATTAAAATGTGCAAGTCAGTAGCACGTTTTGCAGGCAATCGATTTGGAAAATCGATTGAAATAATCACTTCTTTAATTGTGTTTTTTGTCTACACCGATTGAAACAATCGATTGGTAATGTCCCAGAGCCAAACCTGTTTACTAAATCGATTAGGCCAATCGATTTACTAAAACAAGTCTCAAAATAACTCAGGCCTGGAACATACACAATCGATTACTACAATCTGTTTATATTCATCTGTGTAATAAAAGTTGGTATCAATCGACTTGGTAAATCGATTGAATAACCCAACTGATGAAATGTTCTTCAGACTTAAGATCCACAATCGATTGGCACAATCGATTGACATAAAAGTTTTATAAACAGAGATGACTGAATGGTTAAATCGATTAAGCACATCGATGGTTTTGATCTCGTTGTTTGAACAAAACACATCAAGTCGATTCTGCAAATCGATTTAATCATATACTGTCATCAAAGTTTGAAGAACTACTTAAAATAATCGATTGAGCAAATCGATTAGTATGTACAGTTTCAAGATTCAAGAAAAACAAGACTCGCGAAATCGATTGAAGAAATCGATTAACCAGCATTATGAGTTTAATGAATCGATTGGATAAATCGATTCATATGTTGTTTTTCCTGAAACTATATAAACTGTTTTTCAGTATCTTCTCAATATACACAACAACATACACATAACTTTCTGACATCTTTGTTTCTCACTGTGAAATAACTTTGAACATTACTTTTTCAGTTATGAAGATTCATCTTTCATGATCCACAAGAACTGAGAAAGATTGCTGGAGAAACAACTTTAGAGAAGAAAACTGTTGAAGAAATTTCTGTGTAATTTCTGATTAGATACATCTGTAAACAAATTCTTAAAACAAATAACATTGAGAAATCCAGTCTTAACTGGTAGTTATCTTCTGTGATTGAGAGGTCTCATCAAGAAGAAACTTGACTGTAATCTTGGAAGAGTTTATGGGAGATAAACTCTGGGATTCAGGGAGATAAGAATAGAATAGAAAGAATCGTTTTAGATTGATAGGCGAGGAGCTAGAACATTTGTAAACGGATTCTGAGATATTCTATTGGAAAGGCCAAGATTGGATTTGATCTTGGGACTGGATGTAGGTCGTTCAACAACGGCTGAACCAGTATAAATCACTGCGTACAATCTTTCTTACCCTTATCTCTTTTTAATTTCTGCAGTGTGTATTTGTCTGATATTGATTGAATGCTTGAATATCTTTCTGCATACTTTGATACTACATGAAAGACTGTTTCCAGCATGATTGTAAGTGAATCAATATCTTGAACAATAAACGTAACTGGTGCATCTCTCAATATATTCTTTGATCCATATACTTTGTGCATTCATTTGTATTGTAGTTTTGGGACCTTATTCTGATGCTGTGTTTAATAAATGTACGATTTGTTAAACTGCTGCGCATATCTCTAAAAATAGGTAATCTTCCGCATAATTTTCATTTAACAGAGGTTACTGGTACCAACAATTGGTATCAGAGCCAATTTTTGTTAGAGTAACTCTCATCAAAAATCATGACCTCTGATTTCCTAGGAGAGGGTGCATCATTAGCTAGGCCTCCCGATTTTAACGGGGCCGCATACATGTATTGGAAACAACGCATGTTAATTTTTCTTGAAGCTAGTGGTATTGATATTCTAGATGCTGTAGAAAATGGACCATTTGTGCCAACCATAGCAGGTACAGGTGAATCAGCAATCCTAAAGCCAAAAAGTGACTGGACTGATGAAGACAAAAAGAAGGTTGGGTACAACGCCAAAGCAAAAAACATTATAACTGCAGCCTTGAGTCATGATGAATTCTTCAGAGTCTCAAATTGCAAAACAGCAAAACAAATGTGGGATACACTTCAGCAAACGCATGAAGGAACCACAGATGTAAAGAGAGCTCGGATAAACACTCTCATGCACGAGTACGAATTGTTTAGCATGAAGAAAGAAGAATCAGTAAACGACATGCAGACCCGATTCACGCACATAGTCAACAACCTGAATGCCTTAGGCAAAGAGATTGATAATGATCAGCAAATTAGTAAAATAATGAGATGTTTGACTAGAGAATGGCAGCCAAAAATTACTGCCATTGCAGAATCCAAGGATCTAGGAAGCATGACAATAGCTACATTGTTTGGAAAACTGAGAGAGCATGAGATGGAATTACATCGACTAAATGAAGCTGAGCAAATTGACAGGAAACGTAAAGGATTGTCGTTGAAAGCCCAAACACAACAGTCCAAATCTGAACATGAGACCAGCTCAGATGAATCAAGCAGTGAGGATGATGAAGAACCTGAACTGGGACTACTTGTCAAAAGATTTAAGAAATTTCTGAAAAAGAAAGACAATAAATTCAGAAAGCAATCCAGCTCGAAAAACAATGACAGTAAAACAGTTACATGCTACGAATGTGGCAAACCTGGTCATATAAAAGCTGATTGTTACAAGCTGCAGAACAAGAACAAAAATTCCAAACCTAAAGGCAAGGAACCAGCTCAGAAAAACAGAAAAGCATACATTGATCTTGAGAATTCTGTTGCATTATTGAAGTCTGATTTATTGAAACTCTCTAGTAGCAAGGATAAACTAAATGATATTCTTAGCAACCAGAGAAGTGTCAATATAAAATCTGGACTTGGTTTTAATAGCAAAAAGCATGCAAATCGGAATATGACTAAACGTGGCATAGGTTATGAAAATGTTAAAAATAACCAAAAATATGCTAAGTCTAGTCATTTGCATAATGTCTTTGTCAAACCGAAACAGTTTGCATCCTCTGCTGTCACTTGTCATTTCTGTTGTAGAAAAGGACATTTTGTTTACAATTGCAAATTTAAAAGACTTGCCAATAGAGGATGTAAACAGATTTGGAAAATGAAGACACAAGATGTTAAAATTAACCCCCCAGGACCCAATTTGTATTGGGGACCTGAATGCAAATTCTAATCCTATTGCAGGTATGCTTGAGATCCACAAAACACCAATGGTATCTTGATAGTGGATGCTCAAAGCATATGACAGGGGACAAATTAATGTTTGTGTCCCTTAATCTGAAAGAAGGTGGTTTCGTAAAGTACGGCGATAACAACAAGGGCAAGATATGCGGTGAAGGTAACATTGGCAGCAAATCAACTGCCATAATTAAAAATGTCTTATATGTGGAAGGGCTGAAACATAACCTTCTAAGTATAAGTCAGCTGTGTGACAATGGTTTTCAAGTAAGCTTTTCACCACTCTCTTGCACAATTGAAAACAAGCATGACAAAAGCATGAAATTAGTAGGTAATAGAGTTAATAATATATACATGTTAGATTTAACTGATATGCCTGTTAATTCTGCCTGTTGCTTACTATCAAATGCTGATGAAACATGGTTATGGCATAAACGCATTGCACACATTCATATTGATCATCTGAATAGACTTGTTAGCAAGCAGTTAGTCATAGGCCTTCCCAATAGAAAGTTTTCTAAAGATAGGCTGTGTGACTCCTGTGAGCAAAGCAAGCTTGTTAAGTCTTCTTTTCCCCCTATAGATATGGTCAAAACCAATAGGGTTTTACAACTTATCCACATGGATTTGTTTGGACCATCTCAGATTAGAAGTTTTGGTGGTAACTTGTATGGATTTGTGTTGATCGATGATTATTCTCGTTTCACATGGACATATTTTCTGACTCATAAAAGTGACACTTTTTCTGTCTTTAAAAAGTTCGCGAAATTAGTTCAAAATGAAACAAGTCAGAAAAATATATCCATCAAGAGTGATCATGGAGGTGAATTCCAAAATGATTCTTTTGATACCTTCTGTGAAGAGAATGGCATACATCACATGTTTTCAGCCCCTAGGACACCTCAGCAGAATGGTGTAGTGGAGAGAAAGAATAGGTCTTTAGAAGAGTACCTCAGGTACTTGTCATTTGCTGGGTAATTCACTTGTATCTTGGTTCAGCAAGAAGCAAACCAGTATCGCTTTGTCAACAGCAGAAGCTGAGTACATTGCAGCTGGAAGTTGCTGTGCTCAGATCATGTGGATGAAACAGCATTTGTTGGACTTTGGTGTGGACTTAGGAACTGTTCCTATCTTGTGCGACAACACAAGTGCGATCAGTATCACTAAGAACCCAGTTATGCATTCCAGGACCAAGCATATCGAGATTCGGCATCACTTCATTCGAGATCAGTTTCAGTGTGGGAATATCAAGTTGGAATACGTCAACACAACTGAACAGCTAGCAGACATCTTCACCAAAGCATTGCCAAAGGAAAGTTTCCGTCACATTAGGATGAAATTAGGCATAATTGATCCTAGTCAGATCTGAATTATGTGTCAAATCGATTTGCAAAATCGATTGTCCTGTGATTACACATGAAAATGTGTTACACAATCGATTGACCTAATCGATGTGACCCATAATATGTCTTTTTTTATCAAAACTGTGAACACGAAATCGATTTGGGAAATCGATTGATTTATATGTGGTTTTTATTTCTTTAAAAGAATCGATTTGGTAAATTGATGCTGAGGCAGGTATTTTCTGAACTGAGATGAAAGTCTTCTGAAATTGCTCGAAATCGATTTGGGAAATCGATTGAGCCTGTTGATTTCTTTAAAAGAATCGATTGGGGACATCGACTCTGAGTTAGTTGTTGAAGTGGTTTCTGAGTTAAACTGATGTGAGAACTGTTAAGTTGATACGAAATCGATTTGGGTAATCGATTGCGTAACTTCATGAATCGATTTGGGTAATCGATTGGCATAGTTACCGTTGCAGTTTTTACTAGCCGTTGCAGGATCTAACGGCTCTGTTGGTTGATCTTCCCCAGTAACGGTCATCAAATCGATTGGTGAAATCGATTTCTGGATTTTTTTTCTATAAAAGGAACAGTGACAATCGATTTTCCATCCTTTTCCAATCTTCCTAATCGATTGCAACTTCAATTCTCTGTATTTTTTCTCAAAAAGTCTCTGTTTTCAACTCCCAAACACTTTTCTTTCCTTCAAATCTTCATTGTATCACAACTTTTGTAAATGGCTCGTGTTAAGCAAACTCAACCCCGAACTCCTTCTCTTTCACCTTCATCTTCTTCATCTAGTGGGAGGACTCCGTCTCCACCACCCACTCTTCCAAAACGGGTACCAATACCTACACACAAGATTGCTTCTCAAGATAAGGGTAAAGGTATTGCCCCTGATCAAGGTAAACCCAAAAAGAGAAAGGAAGCTCCGACTGAAAAATTGCTAGCTGACGCAATGAAGGAAATTTCACAAAAGAAAAAGAAAAAGACTACTCCAAAGAAATCAACTGCTCCTCCACCTAATCAAGCTGATGAAGTCAAACTTCCGCAAGCTTTTGTAAATCGGAAAATACACGAAGCTCGCGTCTTGGATTTCAGCTACTTCGACAGTAATGGTTTTTCATTTCAAAACCATCTCCGGTTTCATGGTTTAGAAGACTTCTTATCATGTTCGCTTGATACATATCCGAATCTTATACGGATATTCTACTCAAATTTCAAGATGACCGACACCGGCTTCAAAGCAACAGTCAAAGGGAAGAAGATTTCGATGTCTTTCGACGAGTTCTCTACTCTGTTAGGACTTCCCTACTTTGGAAACTCAGTGGATGGCAGCACCGAAGCAGACGCTGATGACGACGGATGGGAAGAGTATCTGGATAGGCAAGAAGCTGTGCAGGATCTTATGGTCGAAGGGTTCGTGGAATCTGTTTCACTACCTATAGGCCAGATGAAGGTTCAGCAACGGATGCTGATGTACGCCCTCACCCGGATGCTGGTTCCACGTTCCGGAAATCACGCAGTTGTGCAACGGCTGGATATTGTGCTACTGTGGGGTCTATGCAAAGAGCTCAAGATGAGCTGGGCATGGATTGTTCTCAGGCACATGCTAGAAGCTGCTCAAGGGAAGTTGGTACTTCCGTATCCACAGCTCGTCACGAAGATTCTCACTCACTTCAAGGTATCTCTGAAGGGTGAAGAAGTCTCGAAGACCGTCCTAACATTTGGTGAATCCATCGTGAACCAAATGCAGCTGCGAAAAGTCAATGGAGTTTGGAAGCGACCTCAGACTTCTACTGAACAAACCCAGCAAGGTGTTGAACAACCAGCTGCGGAGAATGTTTCAGCAGAATCGGAAGTGCTCACCAAACTGCTTGAATTTATGGCAGCACAAGCAGTTCACAACGCTAAGATGGAGGCATCTCATGAAAGGATTGAAGCTGCTATTCAGATGATTCAAGCAGACCAAAATCAGATGGCGCAAGACGTGGCAGCTATTCAGGAACATCTGGGCATTAAGTTGTCCTTCAGCGATGTTGTTGAAATAGGAAGACAGGCGGCTGAAGAACCTGCTCCAACAACAGTAGAGATTGCTGCAACTCATGGTGAGGAGACACCTGCTGAGGTTAATACAGCGGTCTCAGCCTCATCCCCTGCTAATAATGAGGACCAGCATCTCTAGGCGTTTAGGACCTTAGGCTTCTTAGTTTTGTTTGTCTTTGTTTCTTTTTGCTTTCGTTTTGTAATGATCATGATGAATGTAATTCTGTTTGATTTATGAACCTTGAGATTGTTAATCATTTCAAATGCTGCATTTCATTTTCATATTGTCTAGTGCGCGCCATAATCTGTTTTGTACACTATTTCAAAATTGTTTTCAACTAAGTTAAAATATTACTGGCATTACTGCTTGTTATTACTAATCTTTTCTAGATTCTTTGTAGAGCAGTATTCAGGTTTGCTCAGGGGGAGCTAACATTTCTCTTTCACCACTTTTTGCCTTAACTGACAAAAGGGGGAGAGAAATTATAACTTGTGCTTTATTTTATCATTGCTCCTAATCATTATCTTTACTCTCTATGAATATTGAACTTAGGGGGAGCTCTACTAAAACTGTTACTCATAATTATTTTTCTCAAGTTAAAATTGCATGTTTGTCACTTAAATCAAAAAGGGGGAGATTGTTAGACATATGTTCGTTTTTGATGTTATTGACAAGCATCCAATTTGAAATACATCTAACATTGTCAACTGAGAAAAATTTCAGGAACAACAAATTCAATCCTACATACTCGAGACAATTGCTTGGAACTCAAGGAATCAACAAAATCTTGAAGATCCATGAGCACATCGATTAGTACAATCGATTCTATAACAGGGTTGAATAAGTTTACAAAGTTTGGTGTTACCCAATCGATTAGCACAATCGATTTGTACATCCTTAAAGAAAACAAACGGGCTATCAATCGATTCTCCAAATAGATTGGTACACATATTGGAAAATAAATTGTACAAGTCAGAGAGCCAGTTTGCCACAAATCGATTAGGCACATCGATTGAGTGAATCACCAAGACTAAACTGATTGTTTAAATCGATTAGACAAATCGATTGACATTCTTACTGAAATTAAAATGTGCAAGTCAGTAGCACGTTTTGCAGGCAATCGATTTGGAAAATCGATTGAAATAATCACTTCTTTAATTGTGTTTTTTGTCTACACCGATTGAAACAATCGATTGGTAATGTCCCAGAGCCAAACCTGTTTACTAAATCGATTAGGCCAATCGATTTACTAAAACAAGTCTCAAAATAACTCAGGCCTGGAACATACACAATCGATTACTACAATCTGTTTATATTCATCTGTGTAATAAAAGTTGGTATCAATCGACTTGGTAAATCGATTGAATAACCCAACTGATGAAAAGTTCTTCAGACTTAAGATCCACAATCGATTGGCACAATCGATTGACATAAAAGTTTTATAAACAGAGATGACTGAATGGTTAAATCGATTAAGCACATCGATGGTTTTGATCTCGTTGTTTGAACAAAACACATCAAGTCGATTCTGCAAATCGATTTAATCATATACTATCATCAAAGTTTGAAGAACTACTTAAAATAATCGATTGAGCAAATCGATTAGTATGTACAGTTTCAAGATTCAAGAAAAACAAGACTCGCGAAATCGATTGAAGAAATCGATTAACCAGCATTATGAGTTTAATGAATCGATTGGATAAATCGAATCATATGTTGTTTTTCCTGAAACTATATAAACTGTTTTTCAGTATCTTCTCAATATACACAACAACATACACATAACTTTCTGACATCTTTGTTTCTCACTGTGAAATAACTTTGAACATTACTTTTTCAGTTATGAAGATTCATCTTTCATGATCCACAAGAACTGAGAAAGATTGCTGGAGAAACAACTTTAGAGAAGAAAACTGTTGAAGAAATTTCTGTGTAATTTCTGATTAGATACATCTGTAAACAAATTCTTAAAACAAATAACATTGAGAAATCCAGTCTTAACAGGTAGTTATCTTCTGTGATTGAGAGGTCTCATCAAGAAGAAACTTGACTGTAATCTTGGAAGAGTTTATGGGAGATAAACTCTGGGATTCAGGGAGATAAGAATAGAATAAGAAGAATCGTTTTAGATTGATAGGCGAGGAGCTAGAACATCTGTAAACGGATTCTGAGATATTCTATTGGAAAGGCCAAGATTGGATTTGATCTTGGGACTGGATGTAGGTCGTTCAACAACGGCTGAACCAGTATAAATCACTGCGTACAATCTTTCTTACCCTTATCTCTTTTTAATTTCTGCAGTGTGTATTTGTCTGATATTGATTGAATGCTTGAATATCTTTCTGCATACTTTGATACTACATGAAAGACTGTTTCCAGCATGATTGTAAGTGAATCAATATCTTGAACAATAAACGTAACTGGTGCATCTCTCAATATATTCTTTGATCCATATACTTTGTGCATTCATTTGTATTGTAGTTTTGGGACCTTATTCTGATGCTGTGTTTAATAAATGTACGATTTGTTAAACTGCTGCGCATATCTCTAAAAATAGATAATCTTCCGCATAATTTTCATTTAACAGAGGTTACTGGTACCAACAGGATGATCAATTAGGTCATTTTTGTCCTCCCTAGGCTTATTCTTGTCCAATAAGGGTTTTTAAACGATCTTGTGCATCCAATAGGTGTGTTTGTGTAATTGGATGATCAATTAGGTCATTTTCGTCCTCCCTAGGCTTATTCTTGTCCAATTAGGGTTTTTAACCAATCTTGTGCATCCAATACGTTCATTTGTGTCATTGGATTAACATTTAGGTCATTTTCGTCCTCCCTAGTCATATTCTTGTTCAATTAGAGTTTTAGACCAATCTTGTGCATCCAATAGGTGTGTTTGTGTCATTGGATGATCAATTAGGTTATTTTCGTCCTCCCTAGGCTTATTCTTGTCCAATTAGGGTTTTTAACTAATCTTGTGCAATCAATAAGTTCATTTGTGTCATTGGATGATCAATTAGGTCATTTTCGTCCTCCCTAGGCATATTCTTGTCCAATTAGGGTTTTTAACCAATCTTGTGCATCCAATAGGTGTGTTTGTGTCATTGGATGATCAATTAGGTCATTTTCGTCCTCCCTAGGCATATTCTTGTCCAATTAGGGTTTTTAACCAATCTTGTGCATCCAATAGGTGTGTTTGTGTCATTGGATGATCAATTAGGTTATTTTCGTCCTCCCTAGGCTTATTCTTGTCCAATTAGGGTTTTTAACTAATCTTGTGCATCCAAAAGTTCATTTGTGTCATTGGATGATCAATTAGGTCATTTTCGTCCTCCCTAGGCATATTCTTGTCCAATTAGGGTTTTTAACCAATCTTGTGCATCCAATAGGTGTGTTTGTGTCATTGGATGATCAATTAGGTCATTTTCGTCCTCCCTAGGCATATTCTTGTCCAATTAGGGTTTTTAACCAATCTTGTGCATCCAATAGGTGTGTTTGTGTCATTGGATGATCAATTAGGTCATTTACGTCCTCCCTAGGCCTATTCTTGTCAAATTAGGGTTTTTAACCAATCTTGTGCATCCAATAACTTTGTTTGTGTAATTGAATTAATATTTAGGTCATTTTCGTCCTCCCTAGGCATATTCTTGTCCAATTAGGGTTTTTAACCAATCTTGTGCATCCAATAGGTGTGTTTGTGTCATTGGATGATCAATTAGGTCATTTTCGTCCTCCCTAGGCATATTCTTGTCCAATTAGGGTTTTTAACCAATCTTGTGCATCCAATAGGTGTGTTTGTGTCATTGGATGATCAATTAGGTCATTTTCGTTCTCCCTATGCTTATTCTTGTCCAATTAGAGTTTTAGACCAATCTTGTGCATCCAATAGGTGTGTTTGTGTCATTGGATGATCAGTTAGGTTATTTTCGTCCTCCCTAGGCTTATTCTTGTCGAATTAGGGTTTTTAACCAATCTTGTGCATCCAATAAGTTGAGTTGTGTCATTGGATTAACATTTAGGTCATTTTCGTTCTCCCTAGGCTTATTATTGTCCAATTAGGGTTTTTAACCAATCTTGTGCATCCAATAGGTGTGTTTGTGTCATTGGATGATCAATTAGGTCATTTTCATCCTCCCTAGGCTTATTCTTGTCCAATTAGGGTTTTTAACCAATCTTGTGCATCCAATAAGTTTGTTTGTGTCATTGAATTAATACTTAGGTCATTTTCGTAGTCCCTAGGCATATTCTTGCCCAATTAGGGTTTTTAACCAATCTTGTTCATACAATAGGTGTGTTTGTGTCATTGGATGATCAATTACGTCATTTTCGTCCTCCCTAGGCTTATTCTTGTCCAATTAGGGTTTTTAACCAATCTTGTGCATCCAATAGGTGTGTTTGTGTCATTGGATGATCAATTAGGTCATTTTCGTCCTCCCTAGGCATATTCTTGTCCAATTAGGGTTTTTAACCAATCTTGTGCATCCAATAGGTGTGTTTGTGTCATTGGATGATCAATTAGGTCATTTTCGTCCTCCCTTGGCTTATACTTGTCCAATTAGGGTTTTTAACCAATCTTGTGCATCCAATAAGTTCATTAGTGTCATTGGATTATCAATTAGGTCATTTTCGTCCTCCCTAGGCATGTTCTTGTCCAACTAGGGTTTTTAACCAATCTTGTGCATCCAATAGGTGTGTTTGTGTCATTGGATGATCAATTAGGTCATTTTCGTCCTCCCTAGGCTTATTCTTGTCCAATTAGGGTTTTTAACCAATCTTGTGCATCCAATAAGTTGAGTTGTGTCATTGGATTAACATTTAGGTCATTTTCGTTCTCCCTAGGCTTGTTCTTGTCCAATTAGGGTTTTTAACCAACCTTGTGCATCCAATAGGTGTGTTTGTGTCATTGGATGATCAATTAGGTCATTTTCGTCCTCCATAGGCTTATTCTTGTCCAATTAAGGTTTTTAACCAATCTTTTGCATCCAATAAGTTTGTTTGTGTCATTGAATTAATATTTAGGTCATTTTCGTCCTCCCTAGGCATATTCTTGTCCAATTAGGGTTTTTAACCAATCTTGTGCATCCAATAGGTGTGTTTGTGTCATTGGATGATCAATTAGGTCATTTTCGTCCTCCCTAGGCTTATTCTTGTCCAATTAGGGTTTTTAACCAATCTTGTGCATCCAATAGGTGTGTTTGTGTCATTGGATTATCAATTAGGTCATTTTCGTCCTCCCCAGGCATATTCGTGTCCAATTAGGGTTTTTAACCAATCTTGTGCATCCAATAGCTGTGTTTGTGTCATTGGATGATAAATTAGGTCATTTTCGTCCTCCCTAGGCTTATTCTTGTCCAATTAGGGTTTTTAACCAATGTTGTGCATCCAATAGGTGTGTTTGGGTCATTGGATTATCAATTAGGTCATTTTCGTCCTCCCTAGGCATATTCTTGTCCAATTAGGGTTTTTAACCAATCTTGTGCATCCAATAGGTGTGTTTGTGTCATTGGATGATCAATTAGGTCATTTTCGTCCTCCTTAGGCGTATTCTTGTCCAATTAGGGTTTTTAACCAATCTTGTGCATCCAATAGGTGTGTTTGTGTCATTGGATGATCAATTAGGTCATTTTCGTCCTCCCTAGGCTTATTCTTGTCCAATTAGGGTTTTTAACCAATCTTGTGCATCCAATAGGTGTGTTTATGTCATTGGATGCTCAATTAGGTCATTTTTGTCCTCCCTAGGCTTATTCTTGTCCAATTAGGGTTTTTAACCAATCTTGTGCATCCAATAGGTGTGTTTGTGTCATTGGATGATCAATTAGGTCATTTTCGTCCTCCCTAGGCTTATTCTTGTCCAATTAGGGTTTTTAACCAATCTTGTGCATCCAATAAATTCATTTGTGTCATTGGATTAACATTTAGGTCATATTCGTCCTCCCTAGGCATATTCTTGTCCAATTAGGGTTTTTAACCAATCTTGTGCATCCAATAGGTGTGTTTGTGTCATTGGATGATCAATTAGGTCATTTTCGTCCTCCCTAGGCATATTCTTGTCCAGTTAGGGTTTTTAACCAATCTTGTGCATCCAATAGGTGTGTTTGTGTCATTGGATGATCAATTAGGTCATTTTCGTCCTGCCTAGGCTTATTCTTGTCCAATTAGGGTTTTTAACCAATCTTGTGCATCCAATAAGTTCATTTGTGTCATTGGATGATCAATTAGGTCATTTTCGTCCTCCCTAGGTATATTCTTGTCCAACTAGGGTTTTTAACCAATCTTGTGCATCCAATAGATGTGTTTGTGTCTTCGGATTATCAATTAGGTCATTTTCGTCCTCCCTAGGCTTATTCTTGTCCAATTAGGGTTTTTAACCAATCTTGTGCATCCAATAGGTGTGTTTGTGTCATTGGATGATCAATTAGGTCATTTTCGTCCTCCCTAGGCTTATTCTTGTCCAATTAGGGTTTTTAACCAATCTTGTGCATCCAATAGGTGTGTTTGTGTCATTGGATAATCAATTAGGTCATTTTCGTCCTATTTAGGCTTATTCTTTTCCAATTAGGGTTTTTAACCAATCTTGTGCACCAATAAGTTTGTTTATGTCATTGAATTAATATTTAGGTCATTTTCGTCCTCCCTAGGCATATTCTGGTCCAATTAGGGTTTTTAACCAATCTTGTGCATCCAATAGGTGAGTTTGTGTCATTGGATGTTCAATTAGGTCATTTTCGTCCTCCCAAGGCTTATTCTTGTCCAATTAGGGTTTTTAACCAATCTTGTGCATCCAATAGGTGTGTTTGTGTCATTGGATGATCAATTAGGTCATTTTCGTCCTCCCTAGGCTTATTCTTGTCCAATTAGGGTTTTTAACCAATCTTGTGCATCCAAAAAGTTCATTTGTGTCATTGGATGATCAATTAGGTCATTTTCGTCCTCCCTAGGCATATTCTTGTCCAACTAGGGTTTTAAACCAATCTTGTGGATCCAATAGGTGTGTTTATGTCATTGGATGATCAATTAGGTCATTTTCGTCCTCCCTAGGCTAATTCTTGTCCAAATAGGGTTTTTAACCAATCTTGTGCATCCAATAGGTGTGTTTGTGTCATTGGATGATCAATTAGGTCATTTTCGTCCTCCCTAGGCTTATTCTTGTCCAATTAGGGTTTTTAACCAATCTTGTGCATCCAATAACTTTGTTTGTGTGATTGAATTAATATTTAGGTCATTTTCATCCTCCCTAGGCATATTCTTGTCCAATTAGGGTTTTTAACCAATCTTGTGCATCCAATAGGTGTGTTTGTGTCATTGGATGATCAATTAGGTCATTTTCATCCTCCCTAGGCTTATTCTTGTCCAATTAGGGTTTTTAACCAATCTTGTGCATCCAATAGGTGTGTTTGTGTCATTGGATGATCAATTTAGGTCATTTTCGTCCTCCTTAGGCATATTCTTGTCTAATTAGGGTTTTTAACCAATCTTGTGCATCCAATAGGTGTGTTTGTGTCATTGGATGATCAATTAGGTCATTTTCGTCCTCCCTAGGCTTATTCTTGTCCAATTAGGGTTTTTAACCAATCTTGTGCATCCAATAAGTTCATTTGTGTCATTGGATGATCAATTAGGCCATTTTCGTCCTTCCTAGGCATATTCTTGTCCAATTAGGGTTTTTAACCAATCTTGTGCATCCAATAGGTGTGTTTGTGTCATTGGATGATCAATTAGGTCATTTTCGTCCTCCCTAGGCATATTCTTGTCCAATTAGGGTTTTTAACCAATCTTGTGCATCCAATAGGTGTGTTTGTGTCATTGGATGATCAATTAGGTCATTTTCGTCCTCCCTAGGCTTATTCTTGTCCAATTAGGGTTTTTAACCAATCTTGTGCATCAAATCGGTGTGTTTGTGTCATTGGATGATCAATTAGGTCATTTTCGTCCTCCCTAGGCTTATTCTTGTCCAATTAGGGTTTTTAACCAATCTTGTGCATTCGATAAGTTGAGTTGTGTCATTGGATTAACATTTAGGTCATTATCGTCCTCACTAGGCTTATTCTTGTCCAATTAGGGTTTTTAACCAATCTTGTGCATCCAATACGTTCATTTGTGTCATTGGATTAACATTTAGGTCATTTTCGTCCTCCCTAGTCATATTCTTGTTCAATTAGAGTTTTAGACCAATCTTGTGCATCCAATAGGTGTGTTTGTGTCATTGGATGATCAATTAGGTTATTTTCGTCCTCCCTAGGCTTATTCTTGTCCAATTAGGGTTTTTAACTAATCTTGTGCATCCAATAACTTCATTTGTGTCATTGGATGATCAATTAGGTCATTTTCGTCCTCCCTAGGCATATTCTTGTCCAATTAGGGTTTTTAACCAATCTTGTGCATCCAATAGGTGTGTTTGTGTCATTGGATGATCAATTAGGTCATTTTTGTCCTCCCTAGGCTTATTCTTGTCCAATTAGGGTTTTTAACCGATCTTGTGCATCCAATAGGTGTGTTTGTGTCATTGGATGATCAATTAGGTCATTTTCGTCCTCCCTAGGCTTATTCTTGTCCAATTAGGGTTTTTAACAAATCTTGTGCATCCAATAACTTTGTTTGTGTCATTGAATTAATATGTAGGTCATTTTCGTCCTCCCTAGGCATATTCTTGTCCAATTATGGTTTTTAACCAATCTTATGCATCCAATAGGTGTGTTTGTGTCATTGGATGATCAATTAGGTCATTTTCGTCATCCCTAGGCTTATTCTCGTCCAATTAGGGTTTTTAACCAATCTTGTACATCATATAAGTTCATTTGTGTCATTGGATTAACATTTAGGTCATTTTCGTCCTCCCTAGGCATATTATTGTCCAATTAGGGTTTTAAACCAATCTTGTGCATCCAATAGGTGTGTTTGTGTCATTGGATGATCAATTAGGTCATTTTCGTCCTCCCTAGGCTTATTCTTGTCCAATTAGGGTTTTTAACCAATCTTGTGCATCCAATAAGTTGAGTTGTGTCATTGGATTAACATTTAGGTCATTTTCGTCCTCCCTAGGCTTATTCTTGTCCAATTAGGGTTTTTAACCAATCTTGTGCAACCAATACGTTCATTTGTGTCATTGGATTAACATCTAGGTCATTTTCGTCCTCCCTAGGCATATTCTTGTTCAATTAGAGTTTTAGACCATTCTTGTGCATCCAATAGGTGTGTTTGTGTCATTGGATGATCAATTAGGTCATTTTCGTCCTCCCTAGGCTTATTCTTGTCCAATTAGGGTTTTTAACAAATCTTGTGCATCCAATAACTTTGTTTGTGTCATTGAATTAATATGTAGGTCATTTTCGTCCTCCCTAGGCATATTCTTGTCCAATTAAGGTTTTTAACCAATCTTATGCATCCAATAGGCGTGTTTGTGTCATTGGATGATCAATTAGGTCATTTTCGTCCTCCCAAGGCTTATTCTTGTCCAATTAGGGTATTTAACCAATCTTGTACATCCAATAAGTTCATTTGTGTCATTGGATTAACATTTAGGTCATTTTCGTCCTCCCTAGGCATATTCTTGTCCAATTAGGGTTTTTAACCAATCTTGTGCATCCAATAGGTGTGTTTGTGTCATTGGATGATCAATTAGGTCATTTTCGTCCTCCCTAGGCATATTCTTGTCCAATTAGGGTTTTTAACCAATCTTGTGCATCCAATAGGTGTGTTTGTGTCATTGGATGATCAATTAGGTCATTTTCGTCCTCCCTAGGCTTATTCTTGTCCAATAAGGGTTTTTAACCGATCTTGTGCATCCAATAGGTGTGTCTGTGTCATTGGATGATCAATTAGGTCATTTTCGTCCTCCCTAGACATATTCTTGTCCAATTGGGGTTTTTAACCAATCTTGTGCATCCAATAGGTGTGTTTGTGTCATTGGATGATCAATTAGGTCATTTTCGTCCTCCCTAGGCTTATTCTTGTCCAATTAGGGTTTTTAACCAATCTTGTGCATCCAATAAGTTGAGTTGTGTCATTGGATTAATATTTAGCTCATTTTCGTTCTCCCTACGCTTATTTTTGTCCAATTAGGGTTTTTAACCAATCTTGTGCATCCAATAGGTGTGTTTGTGTCATTGGATGATCAATTAGGTCATTTTCGTCCTCCCTAGGCATATTCTTGTCCAATTAGGGTTTTTAACCAATCTTGTGCATCCAATAGGTGTGTTTGTGTCATTGGATGATCAATTAGGTCATTTTCGTCCTCCCTAGGCATATTCTTGTCCAATTAGGGTTTTTAACCAATCTTGTGCATCCAATAGGTGTGTTTGTGTCATTGGATGATCAATTAGGTTATTTTCTTCCTCCCTATGCATATTCTTGTCCAATTAGGGTTTTTAACTAATCGTGTGCATCCGATAAGTTCATTTGTGTCATTGGATGATCAATTAGGTCATTTTCGTCCTCCCTAGGCATATTCTTGTCCAATTAGGGTTTTTAACCAATCTTGTGCATCCAATAGGTGTGTTTGTGTCATTGGATGATCAATTAGGTCATTTTCGTCCTCCCTAGGCATATTCTTGTCCAATTAGGGTTTTTAACCAATCTTGTGCATCCAATAGGTGTGTTTGTGTCATTGGATGATCAATTAGGTCATTTTCGTCCTCCCTAGGCTTATTCTTGTCCAATTAGGGTTTTTAACCAATCTTGTGCATCCAATAAGTTGAGTTGTGTCATTGGCTTAACATTTAGGTCATTTTCATTCTCCCTAGGCTTATTCTTGTCCAATTAGGTTTTTAACCAATCTTGTGCATCCAATAAGTTCATTTGTGTCATTGGATGATCAATTAGGTCATTTTCGTCCTCCCTAGACATATTCTTGTCCAGGTAGGGTTTTTAACCAATCTTGTGCATCCAATAGGTGTGTTTGTGTCATTGGATGATCAATTAGGTCATTTTCGTCCTCCCTAGGCATATTCTTGTCCAATTAGGGTTTTTAACCAATCTTGTGCATCCAATAGGTGTGTTTGTGTCATTGGATGATCAATTAGGTCATTTTCGTCCTCCTTAGGCATATTCTTGTCCAATTAGGGTTTTTAACGAATCTTGTGCATCCAATAGGTGTGTTTGTGTCATTGGATGATCAATTAGTTCATTTTCGTCCTCCCTAGGCTTATTCTTGTCCAATTAGGGTTTTTAACCAATCTTGTGCATCCAATAAGTTGAGTTGTGTCATTGGATTAACATTTAGGTCATTTTCGTCCTCCCTAGGCTTATTCTTGTCCAATTAGGGTTTTTAACCAATCTTGTGCATCTAATAGGTTCATTTGTGTCATTGGATGATCAATTAGGTTATTTTCGTCCTCCCTAGGCTTATTCTTGTCCAATTAGGGTTTTTAACGAATATTGTGCATCCAATAGGTGTGTTTGTGTCATTGGATGATCAATTAGTTCATTTTCGTCCTCCCTAGGCTTATTCTTGTCCAATTAGGGTTTTTAACGAATCTTGTGCATCCAATAGGTGTGTTTGTGTCATTGGATGATCAATTAGTTCATTTTCGTCCTCCCTTGGCTTATTCTTGTCCAATTAGGGTTTTTAACCAATCTTGTGCATCCAATAGGTGTGTTTGTGTCATTGGATGATCAATTAGGTCATTTTCGTCCTCCCTAGGCATATTCTTGTCCAATTAGGGTTTTTAACCAATCTTGTGCATCCAATAGGTGTGTTTGTGTCATTGGATGATCAATTAGGTCATTTACGTCCTCCCTAGGCTTATTCTTTTCCAATTAAGGTTTTTAACCAATCTTGTGCATCCAATAGGTGTGTTTGTGTCTTTGGATGATCAATTAGGTCATTTTCGTCCTCCGTAGGCTTATTTTTGTCCAATTAGGGGTTTTAACCAATCTTGTGCATCCGATAAGTTTGTTTGTGTCATTAAATTAATATTTAGGTCATTTTCGTCCTCCCTAAGCATATTCTTGTCCAATTAGGGTTTTTAACCAATCTTGTGCATCCAATAGGTGTGTTTGTGTCATTGGATGATCAATTAGGTCATTTTCGTCCTCCCCATGCTTATTCTTGTCCAATTAGGGTTTTTAACCAATCTTGTGCATCAAATAAGTTGAGTTGTGTCATTGGATTAACATTTAGGTCATTTTCGTCCTCCCTAGGCTTATTCTTGTCCAATTAGGGTTTTTAACCAATCTTGTGCATCCAATAGGTGTGTTTGTGTCATTGGATGATCAATTAGGTCATTTTCGTCCTCCCTAGGCTTATTCTTGTCCAATTTGGGTTTTTAACCAATCTTCTGCATCCGATAAGTTTGTTTGTGTCATTGAATTAATATTTAGGTCATTTTCGTCCTCCCTAGGAATATTCTTTTCCAATTAGTGTTTTTAACCAATCTTGTGCATCCAATAGGTGTGTTTGTGTCATTGGATGATCAATTAGGTCATTTTCGTCCTCCCTAGGCATATTCTTGTCCAATTAGGGTTTTTAACCAATCTTGTGCATCCAATAGGTGTGTTTGTGTCATTGGATGATCAATTAGGTCATTTTCGTCCTCCCTAGGCTTATTCTTGTCCAATTAGGGTTTTTAACCAATCTTGTACATCTAATAAGTTCATTTGTGTCATTGGATTAACATTTAGGTCATTTTCGTCCTCCTTAGGCATATTCTTGTCCAATTAGGGTTTTTAACCCATCTTGTGCATCCAATAGGTGTATTTGTGTCATTGGATGATCAATTAGGTCATTTTCGTCCTCCCTAGGCATTTTTTGGTCCAATTAGGGTTTTTAACCAATCTTGTGCATCCAATAGGTGTGTTTGTGTCATTGGATGATCAATTAGGTCATTTTCGTCCTCCCTAGGCATATTCTTGTCCAATTAGGGTTTTTAACCAATCTTGTGCATCCAATAGGTGTGTTTGTGTCATTGGATGATCAATTAGGTCATTTTCGTCCTCCCTAGGCTTATTCTTGTCCAATTAGGGTTTTTAACCAATCTTGTGCATCCAATAAGTTGAGTTGTGTCATTGGATTAACATTTAGGTCATTTTCATTCTCCCTAGGCTTATTCTTGTTCAATTAGGTTTTTAACCAATCTTGTGCATCCAATAAGTTCATTTGTGTCATTGGATTCACATTTAGGTCATTTTCGTCCTCCCTAGGCATATTCTTGTCCAATTAGGGTTTTTAACCAATCTTGTGCATCCAATAGGTGTGTTTATCTCATTGGATGATCAATTAGGTCACTTTGATCCTCCCTAGGCTTATTCTTGTCCAATTAAGGTTTTTAACCAATCTTGTGCATCCAATAGGTGTGTTTGTGTCATTGGATGATCAAATTAGGTCATTTTCGTCCTCCCTAGGCATATTCTTGTCCAATTAGGGTTTTTAACCAATCTTGTGAATTCAATAGGTGTGTTTGTGTCATTGGATGATCAATTAGGTCATTTTCGTCCTCCCTAGGCATATTCTTGTCCAATTAGGGTTTTTAACCAATCTTGTGCATCCAATAGGTGTGTTTGTGTCATTGGATGATCAATTAGGTCATTTTCGTCCTCCCTAGGCTTATTCTTGTCCAATTAGGGTTTTTAACCAATCTTGTGCATCCAATAGGTGTGTTTGTATCATTGGATGATCAATTAGGTCATTTTCGTCCTCCCTACGCTTATTCTGGTCCAATTAGGGTTTTTAACCAATCTTGTGCATCCAATAAGTTGAGTTGTGTCATTGGATTAACATTTAGGTCATTTTCATTCTCCCTAGGCTTATTCTTGTCTAATTAGGTTTTTAACCAATCTTGTGCATCCAATAAGTTCATTTGTGTCATTGGATTCACATTTAGGTCATTTTCGTCCTCCCTAGGCATATTCTTGTCCAATTAGGGTTTTTAACCAATCTTGTGCATCCAATAGGTGTGTTTGTGTCATTGGATGATCAATTAGGTCATTTTCGTCCTCCCTAGGCATATTCTTGTCCAATTAGGGTTTTTAACCAATCTTGTGCATTCAATAGGTGTGTTTGTGTCATTGGATGATCAATTAGATCATATTCGTCCTCCCTATGCATATTCTTGTCCAATTAGGGTTTTTAACCAATCTTGTGCATCCAATAACTTTGTTTGTGTCATAGAATTTATATTTAGGTCATTTTCGTCCTCCCTTGGCAATTTCTTGTCCAATTAGGGTTTTTAACCAATCTTGTGCATCCAATAGGTCTGTTTGTGTCATTGGATGATCAATTAGGTCATTTTCGTCCTCCCTAGGCTTATTCTTGTCCAATTAGGGTTTTTAACCAATCTTGTGCATCCAATAAGTGTGTTTGTGTCATTGGATGATCAATTAGGTCATTTCCGTCCTCCCTAGGCTTATTCTTGTCAAATTAGGGTTTTTAACCAATCTTATGCATCCAATAGGTGTGTTTGTGTCATTGGATGATCAATTAGGTCATTTTCGTCCTCCCTAGGCATATTCTTGTCCAATTAGGGTTTTTAACCAATCTTGTGCATCCAATAGGTGTGTTTGTGTCATTGGATGATCAATTAGGTCATTTTCATCCTCCCTAGGCTTATTCTTGTCCAATTAGGGTTTTTAACCGATCTTGTGCATCCAATAGGTAAGTTTCTGTCATTGGATGATCAATTAGGTCATTTTCGTCCTCCCTAGGCATATTCTTGTCCAATTAGGGTTTTTAACCAATCTTGTGCATCCAATAGGTGTGTTTGTGTCATTGGATGATCAATTAGGTCATTTTCGTCCTCCCTAGGCATATTCTTGTCCAATTAGGGTTTTTAACCAATCTTGTGCATCCAATAGGTGTGTTTGTGTCATTGGATGATCAGTTAGGTCATTTTAGTCCTCCCTAGGCATATTCTTGTCCAATTAGGGTTTTTAACCAATCTTGTGCATCCAATAGGTGTGTTTGTGTCATTGGATGATCAATTAGTTCATTTTCGTCCTCCCTAGGCTTATTCTTGTCCGATTAGGGTTTTTAACCAATCTTGTGCATCCAATAAGTTGAGTTGTGTCATTGGATTAACATTTAGGTCATTTTCGTCCTCCCTAGGCTTATTCTTGTCCAATTAGGGTTTTTAACCAATCATGTGCATCCAATAAGTTGAGTTGTGTCATTGGATTAACATTTAGGTCATTTTCGTCCTCCCTAGGCTTATTCTTGCCCAATTAGGGTTTTTAACTAATCTTGTGCATCCAATAAGATGAGTTGTGTCATTAGATTAACATTTAGGTCATTTTCGTCCTTCCTAGGCTTATTCTTGTCCAATTAGGGTTTTTAACCAATCATGTGCATCCAATAAGTTTATTTGTGTCATTCGATTAACATTTAGGTCATTTTCGTCCTCCCTAGGCATATTCTTGTCCAATTAGGGGTTTTAACCAATCTTGTGCATCCAATAGGTGTGTTTGTGTCATTGGATGATCAATTAGGTTATTTTCGTCCTCCCTAGGCTTATTCTTGTCCAATTAGGGTTTTTAACCAATCTTGTGCATCCAATAGGTGTGTTTGCGTCATTGGATGATCAATTAGGACATTTTCGTCCTCCCTAGGCATATTCTTGTCCAATTAGGGTTTTTAACCAATCTTGTGCATCCAATAGGTGTGTTTGTGTCATTGGATGATCAATTAGGTCATTTACGTCCTCCCTAGGCATATTCTTGTCCAGTTAGGGTTTTTAACCAATCTTGTGCATCCAATAGGTGTGTTTGTGTCATTGGATGATCAATTAGGTCATTTTCGTCCTCCCTAGGCATATTCTTGTCCAATTAGGGTTTTTAACCAATCTTGTGCATCCAATAGGTGTGTTTGTGTCATTGGATGATCAATTTGGTCATTTTCGTCCTCCCTAGGCTTATTCTTGTCCAATTAGGGTTTTTAACCACTCTTGTGCATCCAATAACTTTGTTTGTGTCATTGAATTAATATTTAGGTCATTTTCATCCTCCCTAGGCATATTCTTGTCCAATTAGGGTTTTTAACCAATCTTGTGCATCCAATAGGTGTGTTTGTGTCATTGGATGATCAATTAGGTCATTTTCGTCCTCCCTAGGCTTATTCTTGTCCAATTAGGGTTTTTTACCGATCTTGTGCATCCAATAGGTGTGTTTGTGTCATTGGATGATCAATTAGGTCATTTTCGTCCTCCCTAGGCATATTCTTGTCCAATTAGGGTTTTTAACCAATCTTGTGCATCCAATAGGTGTGTTTGTGTCATTGGATGATCAATTAGGTCATTTTCGTCCTCCCTAGGCTTATTCTTGTCCAATTAGGGTTTTTAACCAATCTTGTGCATCCAATAAGTTGAGTGGTGTCATTGGATTAACATTTAGGTCATTTTCGTCCTCCCAAGGCTTATTCTTGTCCAATTAGGGTTTTTAACCAATCTTGTGCATGCAATAGGTGTGTTTGTTTCATTGAATGATCAATTAGGTCATTTTCGTCCTCCCTAGGCTTATTCTTGTCCAATTAGGGTTTTTAACCAATCTTGTGCATCCAATAAGTTGAGTTGTGTCAATGGATTACCGTTTAGGTCATTTTCATCCTCCCTAGGCTTACTTTTGTCCAAATAGGGTTTTTAACCAATCTTGTGCATCCTATAGGTGTGTTTGTGGCAATGGATAATCAATTAGGTCATTTTCGTCCTCCCTAGGCTTATTCTTGTCCAATTAGGGTTTGTAACCAATCTTGTGCATCCAATAAGTTGAGTGGTGTAATTGGATTAACATTTAGGTCATTTTCGTCCTCCCTAGGCTTATTCTTGTCCAATTAGGGTTTTTATCCAATCTTGTGCATCCAATAAGTTCATTTGTGTCATTGGATTAACATTTAGGTCATTTTCGTCCTCCCTAGGCATATTCTTGTCCAATTAGGGTTTTTAACCAATCATGTGCATCCAATAGGTGTGTTTGTGTCATTGGATGATCAATTAGGTCATTTTCGTCCTCCCTAGGCATATTCTTGTCCAATTAGGGTTTTTAAACCAATCTTGTGCATCCAATAAGTTTGTTTGTTTCATTGAATTAATATTTAGGTCAATTTCGTCCTCCCTAGGCATATTCTTGTCCAATTAGGGTTTTTAACCAATCTTGTGCATCCAATAGGTGTGTTTGTGTCATTGGATGATCAATTAGGTCATTTTCGTCCTCCCTAGGCATATTCTTGTCCAATTAGGGTTTTTAACGAATCTTGTGCATCCAATAGGTGTGTTTGTGTCATTGGATGATCAATTAAGTCATTTTCGTCCTCCCTAGGCATATTCTTGTCCAATTAGGGTTTTTAACCAATCTTGTGCATCCAATAGGTGTGTTTGTGTCATTGGATGATCAATTAGGTCATTTTCGTTCTCCCTAGGCTTATTCTTGTCCAATTAGGGTTTTTAACCAATCTTATGCATCCAATATGTTCATTTGTGTTATTGGATTAACATTTAGGTCATATTCGTGCTCCCTAGGCATATTCTTGTCCAATTTGGGTTTTTAACCAATCTTGTGCATCCAATAGGTGTGTTTGTGTCATTGGATGATCAATTAGGTCATTTTCGTCCTCCCTAGGCATATTCTTGTCCAATTAGGGTTTTTAACCAATCTTGTGCATCCAATAGGTGTGTTTGTGTCATTGGATGATCAATTAGGTCATTTTCGTCCTCCCTAGGCTTATTCTTGTCCAATTAGGGTTTTTAACCAATCTTGTGCATCCAATAACTTTGTTTGTGTCATTGAATTAATATTTAGGTCATTTTCGTCCTCCCTAGGCATATTCTTGTCCAATTAGGGTTTTTAACCAATCTTGTGCATCCAATAGGTGTGTTTGTGTCATTGGATGATCAATTAGGTCATTTTCGTTCCCCCTAGGCTTATTCTTGTCCAATTAGGGTTTTTCACCAATCTTGTGCATCCAATAACTTTGTTTGTGTCATTGAATTAATATTTAGGTCATTTTCGTCCTCCCTAGGCATATTCTTGTCCAATTAGGGTTTTTAACCAATCTTGTGCATCCAATAGGTGTGTTTGTGTCATTGGATGATCAATTAGGTCATTTTCGTCCTCCCTAGGCTTATTCTTGTCCAATTAGGGTTTTTAACCAATCTTGTGCATCCAATAACTTTGTTTGTGTCATTGAATTAATATTTAGGTCATTTTCGTCCTCCCTAGGCATATTCTTGTCCAATTAGGGTTTTTAACCAATCTTGTGCATCCAATAGGTGTGTTTGTGTCATTTCATGATCAATTAGGTCATTTTCGTCCTCCCTAGGCTTATTCTTGTCCAATTAGGGTTTTTAACCAATCTTGTGCATCCAATAAGTTTGTTTCTTTCATTGAATTAATATTTAGGTCATTTTCGTCCTTCCTAGGCATATTCTTGTCCAATTAGGGTTTTTAACCAATCTTGTGCATCCAATAGGTGTGTTTGTGTCATTGGATGATCAATTAGGTCATTTTCGTCCTTCCTAGGCTTATTCTTGTCCAATTAGGGTTTTTAACAAATCTTGTGCATCTAATAGGTGTGTTTGTGTCATTGGATGATCAGTTAGGTCATTTTCGTCCTCCCTAGGCTTATACTTGCCCAATTAGGGTTTTTAACCAATCTTGTGCATCCAATAGGTGTGTTTGTGTCATTGGATGATCAATTAGGTCATTTTCATCCTCCCTAGGCTTATTCTTGTCCAATTAGGGTTTTTAAACAATCTTGTGCTTCCAATACGTGTGTTTGTGTCATTGGATGATCAATTAGGTCATTTTCGTCTTTCCTAGGCATATTCTTGTCCAATTAGGGTTTATAACCAGTCTTGTGCATCCAATAGGTGCGTTTGTCTCATTGGATGATCAATTAGGTCATATTCATCCTCCCAAGGCTAATTCTTGTCCAATTAGGGTTATTAACCAATCTTGTGCATCCAATAAGTTCATTTGTGTGATTGGATTAACATTTAGGTCATTTTCGTCCTCCCTAGGCATATTCTTGTCCAATGAGGGTTTTTAACCAATCTTGTGCATCCAATAGGTGTGTTTGTGTCATTGGATGATCAATTAGGTCATTTTCGTCCTCCCTAGGCTTATTCTTGTCCAATTAGGGTTTTTAACCAATCTTGTGCATCCAATAGGTGTGTTTGTGTCATTGGATGATCAATTAGGTCATTTTCGTCCTCCCTAGGCACATTCTTGTCCAACTAGGGTTTTTAACCAATCTTGTGCATCCAATAGGTGTGTTTGTGTCATTGGATTATCAATTAGGTCATTTTCGTCCTCCTTAGGCTTATTCTTGTCCAATTAGGGTTTTTAATCAATCTTGTGCATCCAATAGGTGTGTTTGTGTCATTGGATGATCAATTAGGTCATTTTCGTCCTCCCTAGGCTTATTCTTGTCCAATTAGGGTATTTAACCAATCTTGTGCATCCAATAAGTTCATTTGTGTCATTGGATTAACATTTAGGTCATTTTCGTTCTCCCTAGGCATATTCTTGTCCAATTAGGGTTTTTAACCAATCTTGTGCAAACAATAGGTGTGTTTGTGTCATTGGATGATCAATTTAGGTCATTTTCGTTCTCCCTAGGCATATTCTTGGCCAATTAGGGTTTTTAATCAATCTTGTGCATCCAATAGGTGTGTTTGTGTCATTGGATGATCAATTAGGTCATTTTCGTCCTCCCTAGGCATATTCTTGTCCAATTAGGGTTTTTAACCAATCTTGTGCATCCAATAGGTGTGTTTGTGTCATTGGATGATCAATTAGGTCATTTTCGTCCTCCCTATGCTTATTCTTGTCCAATTAGGGTTTTTAACCAATCTTGTGCATCCAATAAGTTGAGTTGTGTCATTTGATTAACATTTTGGTCATTTTTGTCCTCCCTAGGCTTATTCTTGTCCAATTAGGGTTTTTAACCAATCTTGTGCATCCAATAGGTGTGTTTGTGTCATTGGATGATCAATTAGGTCATTTTCGTCCTCCCTAGGCATATTCTTGTCCAATTAGGGTTTTTAACCAATCTTGTGCATCCAATAGGTGTGTTTGTGTCATTGGATGATCAATTAGGTCATTTTCGTCCTCCCTAGGCTTATTCTTGTCCAATTAGGGTTTTTAACCAATCTTGTGCATCCAATAAGTTTGTTTGTGTCATTGAATTAATATTTAGGTAATTTTCCTCCTCCCTAGGCATATTCTTGTCCAATTAGGGTTTTTAACCAATCTTGTGCATCCAATAAGTTGAGTTGTGTCATTGGATTAACATTTAGGTCATTTTCGTCCTCCCTAGGCTTTTTCTTGTCCAATTAGGGTTTTTAACCAATCTTGTGCATCCAATAAGTTTGTTTGTGTCATTGAATTAATATTTAGGTCATTTTCGTCCTCCCTAGGCATATTCTTGTCCAGTTAGGGTTTTTAACCAATCTTGTGCTTCCAATAGGTGTGTTTGTGTCATTGGATGATCAATTAGGTCATTTTCGTCCTCCCTAGGCTTATTCTTGTCCAATTAGGGTTTTTAACCAGTCTTGTGCATCCAATAGGTGTGTTTGTGTCATTGGATGATCAATTAGGTCATTTTCGTCCTCCCAAGGCTTATTCTTGTCCAATTAGGGTTTTTAACCAATCTTGTGCATCCAATAAGTTCATTTGTGTCATTGAATGATCAGTAAGGTCATTTTCGTCCTCCCTAGGCATATTCTTGTCCAACTAGGGTTTGTAACCAATCTTGTGCATCCAATAGGTGTGTTTGTGTGTATGGATGATGAATTAGGCCATTTTCGTCCTCCCTAGGCTTAGGGTTTTTAACCAATCTTGTGCATCCAATAGGTGTGTTTGTGTCATTGGATGATCAATTAGGTCATTTTCGTCCTCCCTAGGCATATTCTTGTCCAATTAGGGTTTTTAACCAATCTTGTGCATCCAATAGGTGTGTTTGTGTCATTGGATGATCAATTAGGTCATTTTCGTCCTCCCTAGGCTTATTCTTGTCCAATTAGGGTTTTTAACCAATCTTGTGCATCCAATAACTTTGTTTGTATCATTGAATTAATATTTAGGTCATTTTCCTCCTCCCTAGGCATATTCTTGTCCAATTAGGGTTTTTAACCAATCTTGTGCATCCAATAGGTGTGTTTGTGTCATTGGATGATCAATTAGGTCATTTTCGTCCTCCCTAGGCATATTCTTGTCCAATTAGGGTTTTTAACCAATCTTGTGCATCCAATAGGTGTGTTTGTGGCAATGGATGATCAATTAGGTCATTTTTGTCCTCCCTAGGCTTATTCCTGTCCAATTAGGCTTTTTAACCAATCTTGTGCATCCAATAGGTGTGTTTGTGTCATTGGATGATCAATTAGGTCCTTTTCGTCCTCCCTAGGCTTATTCTTGTCCAATTAGAGTTTTTAACCAATCTTGTGCATCCAATAAGTTTGTTTGTTTCATTGAATTAATATTTAGGTCATTTTCGTCCTCCCGAGGCATATTCTTGTCCAATTAAGAATTTTAACCAATCTTGTGCATCCAATAGGTGTGTTTGTGTCATTGGATGATCAATTAGGTTATTTTCGTCCTCCCTAGGCTTATTCTTGTCCAATTAGGGTTTTTAACCAATCTTGTGCATCCAATAGGTGTGTTTGTGTCATTGGATGATAATTAGGTCATTTTCATTCTCCCTAGGCATATTCTTGTCCAATTAGGGTTTTTAACCAATCTTGTGCATCCAATAGGTGTGTTTGTGTCATTGGATGATCAATTAGGTCATTTACGTCCTCCCTAGGCTTATTCTTGTCCAATTAGGGTTTTTAACCAATCTTGTGCATCCAATAACTTTGTTTGTGTTATTGAATTAATATTAAGGTCATTTTCGTCCTCCCTAGGCATATTCTTGTCCAATTAGGGTTTTTAACCAATCTTGTGCATCCAATAGGTGTGTTTGTGTCATTGGATGATCAATTAGGTCATTTTCGTCCTCCCTAGGCTTATTCTTGTCCAATTAGGGTTTTTAACCAATCTTGTGCATCCAATAGGTGTGTTTGTGTCATTGGATGATCAATTAGGTCATTTACGTCCTCCCTAGGCTTATTCTTGTCCAATTAGGGTTTTTAACCAATATTGTGCATCCAATAACTTTGTTTGTGTCATTGAATTAATATTTAGGTCATTTTCGTCCTCCCTAGGCATATTCTTGTCCAATTAGGGTTTTTAACGAATCTTGTGCATCCAATAGGTGTGTTTGTGTCATTGGATGATCAATTAGGTCATTTTCGTCCTCCCTAGGCTTATTCTTGCCCAATTAGGGTTTTTAACCAATCTTGTGCATCCAATAAGTTGAGTTGTGTCATTGGATTAACATTTAGGTCATTTTCGTCCTCCCTAGGCTTATTCTTGTCCAATTAGGGTTTTTAACCAATCTTGTGCATCCAATAAGTTCATTTGTGTCATTGGATTAACATTTAGGTCATTTTCTTCCTCCCTAGGCATATTCTTGTCCAATTAGAGTTTTAGACCAATCTTGTGCATCCAATAGGTGTGTTTGTGTCATTGGATGATCAGTGAGGTTATTTTTGTCCGCCCTAGGTTTATTCTTGTCGAATTAGGGTTTTTAACCAATCTTGTGCATCCAATAAAGTTGAGTTGTGTCATTGGATTAACATTTAGGTCATTTTCGTTCTCCCTAGGCTTATTCTTGTCCAATTAGGGTTTTTAACCAATCTTGTCCATCCAATAGGTGTCTTTGTGTCATTGGATGATCAATTAGGTCATTTTCATCCTCCCTAGGCTTATTCTTGTCCAATTAGGGTTTTTAACCAATCTTGTGCATCCCATAGGTGTGTTTGTGTCATTGGATGATCAATTAGGTCATTTTCGTCCTCCCTAGGCTTATTCTTGTCCAATTAGGGATTTTAACCGATCTTGTGCATCCAATAAGTTGAGTTGTGTCATTGGATTAACATTTAGGTCATTTTCGTTCTCCCTAGGCTTATTCTTGTCCAATTAGGGTTTTTAACCAATCTTGTGCATCCAATAGGTGTGTTTGTGTCATTGGATGATCAATTAGGTCATTTTCGTCCTCCCTTGGCTTATTCTTGTCCAATTAGGGTTTTTAACCAATCTTGTGCATCCAATAGGTGTGTTTGTGTCATTGGATGATCAATTAGGTCCTTTTCATCCTCCCTAGGCATATTCTTGTCCAATTAGGGTTTTTAACGAATCTTGTGCATCCAATAGGTGTGTTTGTGGCATTGGATGATCAATTAGGTCATTTTCGTCCTCCCTAGGCATATTCTTGTCCAATTAGGGTTTTTAACCAATCTTGTGCATCCAATAGGTGTATTTGTGTCATTGGATGATCAATTAGGTCATTTTCGTCCTCCCTAGGCTTATTCTTGTCCAATTAGGGTTTTTAACCAATCTTGTGCATCCAATAAGTTGA
>JBBPBR010000047.1:0-23788 GCA_037974775.1 Cicer pinnatifidum
GGAATGACCTAAATGTTCATCCAATGACACAAACACACCTATAGGAAGCACAAGATTGGTAAAAACCCTAATTGGACAAGAACAAGCCTTGGGAGGACGAAAATGACCTAATTGTCCATCCAAGGACACAAACATACGTATTGGATGCACAAGATTGGTTAAAAACCCTAATTGGACATGATTAAGCCTAGGGAGGACGAAAATGACCTAAATGTTCATCCAATGACACAAATGAACTTATTGGATGCACAAGATTGGATAGAAACCCTAATTGGACAAGAAAAAGCCTTGGAAGGACGAAGATGACCTAAATGTTAATCCAATGACACAAACATACCTATTGGATGCACAAGATTGGTTAAAAACCCTAATTGGATAAGAATAAGCCAAGGGAGGACGAAAATGCCCTAAATGATAATCCAATGACACAAACACACCTATTGGATGCACAAGATTGGTTAAAATCCCAAATTGGACAAGAGTAAGCCTAGGGAGGACGAAAATGACCTAAATGTTCATCCAATGACACAAATTAACTTATTGGATGCACAAGATTGGTTAAAAACCCTAATTGGACAAGAATAAGCCTTGGGAGGACGAAAATGCCCTAAATGTTCATCCAATGACACAAACACACCTATGGATGCACAAGATTGTTTAAAAACCATAATTGGACAAGAATAAGCCTAGGGAGGACCAAAATGACCTAAATGTTCATTCAATGACACAAATGAACTTATTGGATGCACAAGATTTGTTAAAAACCCTAATTGGACAAGAATAAGCCTAAGGAGGGCGAAAATGACCTAAATGTTCATCCAATGACACAAACACACCTATTGGATGCACAAGATTGGTTAAAAACCCTAATTGGACAAGAAGATGCCTAAGGAAGACGAAAATGACCTAAATGTTCATCCAATGACACAAATGAACTTATTGGATGCACAAGATTGGATAGAAACCCTAATTGGACAAGAAAAAGCCTTGGGAGGACGAAGATGACCTAAATGTTAATCCAATGACAGAAACACACCTTTTGGATGCACAAGATTGGTTAAAAACCCTAATTGGATAAGAATAAGCCAAGGGAGGACGAAAATGCCATAAATGATAATCCAATGACACAAACACACCTATTGGATGCACAAGATTGGTTAAAATCCCAAATTGGACAAGAATAAGCCTAGGGAGGACGAAAATGACCTAAATGTTCATCCAATGACACAAATTAACTTATTGATGCACAAGATTGGTTAAAAACCCTAATTGGACAAGAATAAGCCTTGGGAGGACGAAAATGCCCTAAATGTTCATCCAATGACACAAACACACCTTTGGATGCACAAGATTGTTTAAAAACCCTAATTGGACAAGAATAAGCCTAGGGAGGACCAAAATGACCTAAATGTTCATTCAATGACACAAATGAACTTATTGGATGCACAAGATTTGTTAAAAACCCTCATTGGACAAGAATAAGCCCAAGGAGGACGAAAATTACGTAAATGTTCATCCAATGACACAAACACACCTATTGGATGCACAAGATTGTTTAAAAACAATAATTGGACAAGAATAAGCTTAGGGAGAACCAAAATGACCTAAATGTTCATTCAATGACACAAATGAACTTATTGGATGCACAAGATTTGTTAAAAACCCTAATTGGACAAGAATAAGCCTAAGGAGGGCGAAAATGACCTAAATGTTCATCCAATGACACAAACACACCTATGGGATGCACAAGATTGGTTAAAAACCCTAATTGGACAAGAAGATGCCTAAGGAAGACGAAAATGACCTAAATGTTCATCCAATGACACAAACACACCTATTGGATGCACAAGATTGTTTAAAAACCCTAATTGCACAAGAATACGTCTAGGGAGGACCAAAATGACCTAAATGTTCATTCAATGACACAAATGAATTTATTGGATGCACAAGATTGGTTAAAAACATTGGACAAGAATAAGCCTTGGGAGGACGAAAATGACCTAAATGTTCATCCAATGACACAAACACACCTATTGGATGCACAAGATTGTTTAAAAACCCTATTTGGACAAGTATAAGCTAAGGGAGGACGAAAATAACCTAAATGTTCATCCAATGACACAAATACACCTATTGAAAGCACATGATTGTTTAAAAACCCTAATTGGATAAGAATAATCCTAGGGAGGACGAAAATGACCTAAATGTTCACCCAATGACACAAATGAACTTATTGGATGCACAAGATTTGTCAAAAAAACCCTAATTGGACAAGAATATGCCTTGGGTGGACGAAAATGACCTAAATGTTCATCCAATGACACAAACATACCTATTGGATGCACAAGATTGGTTGAAAACCCTAATTGGGCAAGAATAAGCCTAGGGTGGACTGAAATGACCTAAATGTTCATCCAATGACACAAACACACCTATAGGAAGCAGAAGATTGGTTAAAAACGCTAATTGGACAAGAATAAGCCTTGTGAGGACGAAAATGACCTAATTGTCCATCCAAGGACACAAACATACCTATTGGATGCACAAGATTGGTTAAAAACACTAATTGGACAAGAATAAGCCTAGGGAGGACGAAAATGACCTAAATGTTCATCCAATGACACAAATGAACTTATTGGATGCACAAGATTGGATAAAACCCTAATTGGACAAGAAAAAGCCTTGGGAGGACGAAGATGACTTAAATGTTAATCCAATGACACAAACACACCTATTGGATGCACAAGATTGGTTAAAAACCCTAATTGGATAAGAATAAGCCAAGGGAGGACGAAAATGCCCTAAATGATAATCTAATGACACAAACACACCTATTGGATGCACAAGATTGTTTGAAAACCCTAATTGGGCAAGAATAAGCCTTGGGTGGACGAAAATGACCTAAATGTTCATCCAATGACACAAACACACCTATAGGAAGCAGAAGATTGGTTTAAAACCCTAATTGGGCAAGAATAAGCTTAGGGTGGACGGGAATGACCTAAATGTTCATCCAATGACACAAACACACCTATAGGAAGCACAAGATTGGTAAAAACCCTAATTGGTCAAGAACAAGCCTTGGGAGGACGAAAATGACCTAATTGTCCATCCAAGGACACAAACATACGTATTGGATGCACAAGATTGGTTAAAAACCCTAATTGGACATGATTAAGCCTAGGGAGGACGAAAATGACCTAAATGTTCATCCAATGACACAAATGAACTTATTGGATGCACAAGATTGGATAGAAACCCTAATTGGACAAGAAAAAGCCTTGGGAGGACGAAGATGACCTAAATGTTAATCCAATGACAGAAACACACCTTTTGGATGCACAAGATTGGTTAAAAACCCTAATTGGATAAGAATAAGCCAAGGGAGGACGAAAATGCCATAAATGATAATCCAATGACACAAACACACCTATTGGATGCACAAGATTGGTTAAAATCCCAAATTGGACAAGAATAAGCCTAGGGAGGACGAAAATGACCTAAATGTTCATCCAATGACACAAATTAACTTATTGGATGCACAAGATTGGTTAAAAACCCTAATTGGACAAGAATAAGCCTTGGGAGGACGAAAATGCCCTAAATGTTCATCCAATGACACAAACACACCTATTGGATGCACAAGATTGGTTAAAAACCCTAATTGGACAAGAATAAGGCTAGGGAGGACGAAAATGACCTAAATGTTCATCCAATGACACAAATGAACATATTGGATGTACAAGACTGGTTAAAAACCTACTTGGACAAGAATAAGCCTAGGGAGGACGAAAATGACATAAATGTTCGTCCAATGACACAAAGGAAGTTATTGTATGCACAAGATTGGTTAAAAACCCTAATTGGACAAGAATAAGCCTTGGGAGGACGAAAATGACCTAAATGTTCATCCAATGACACAAATTAACTTATTGGATGCACAAGATTTGTTAAAAACCCTAATTGGACAAGAATAAGCCTTGGGAGGACGAAAATGCCCTAAATGTCCATCCAATGACACAAACACACCTATTGGATGCACAAGATTGTTTAAAAACCCTAATTGGACAAGAATAAGCCTAGGGAGGACCAAAATGACCTAAATGTTCATTCAATGACACAAATGAACTTATTGGATGCACAAGATTTGTTAAAAACCCTAATTGGACAAGAAAAAGCCTAAGGAGGACGAAAATTACCTAAATGTTCATCCAATGACACAAACACACCTATTGGTTGCACAAGATTGTTTAAAAACAATAATTGGACAAGAATAAGCTTAGGGAGAACCAAAATGACCTAAATGTTCATTCAATGACACAAATGAACTTATTGGATGCACAAGATTTGTTAAAAACCCTAATTGGACAAGAATAAGCCTAAGGAGGGCGAAAATGACCTAAATGTTCATCCAATGACACAAACACACCTATTGGATGCACAAGATTGGTTAAAAACCCTAATTGGACAAGAAGATGCCTAAGGAAGACGAAAATGACCTAAATGTTCATCCAATGACACAAACACACCTATTGGATGCACAAGATTGGTTAAAAACCTTAATTGGACAAGAATAAAGCTAGGGAGGACGAAAATAACCTAAATGTTTATCCAATGACACAAATACACCTATTGGATGCACATGATTGGTTAAAAACCCTAATTGGACAAGAAGATGCCTAAGGCATACGAAAATGACCTAAATGTTCATCCAATGACACAAACACACCTATTGGATGCACAAGATTGTTTAAAAACCCTAATTGGACAAGAATAAGTCTAGGGAGGACCAAAATTACCTAAATGTTCATTCAATGACACAAATGAACTTATTGGATGCACAAGATTGGTTAAAAACCCTAATTGGACAAGAATAAGCTTTGGGAGGACGAAAATGACCTAAATGTTCATCCAATGACACAAATGAACTTATTGGATGCACAAGATTGGTTAAAAACCCTAATTGGACAAGAATAAGCCTAGGGAGGACGAAAATGACCTAAATGTTCCTCCAATGACACAAACACACCTATTGGATGCACAAGCTTGCATAAAAACCCTAATTGGACAAGAATAAGACTAGGGAGGACGAAAATGACCTAAATGTTCCTCCAATGACACAAACACACCTATTGGATGCACAAGATTGCATAAAAACCCTAATTGGACAAGAATAAGACTAGGGAGGACGTAAATGACCTAAATGTTCCACAAATGACACAAATGAACTTATTGGATGCACAAGGTTGGTTAAAAACCCTAATTGGACAAGAATAAGCCTAGGGAGGACGAAAATGACCTAAATGTTCAACCAATGACACAAATGAACTTATTGGATGCACAAGATTGGTCAAAAACCCTAATTGGACAAGAATAAGCCTAGGGAGGACGAAAATGACCTAAATGTTCGTCCAATGACACAAACACACCTATTGGATGCACAAGATTGCATAAAAACCCTAATTGGACAAGAATAAGACTAGGGAGGACGAAAATGACCTAAATGTTCATCCAATGACACAAACACACCTATTGGATGCACAAGATTGCATAAAAACCCTAATTGGACAAGAATATGACTAGGGAGGACGAAAATGACCTAAATGTTCATCCACTGAAACAAATGAACTTATTGGATGCACATGATTGGTTAAAAACCCTAATTGGACAAGAATAAGCCTAGAGAGGACGAAAATGACCTAAATGTTCGTCCAATGACACAAATGAACTTATTGGATGCACAAGATTGGTTAAAAACCCTAATTGGACAAGAATAAGCCTAGGGAGGACGAAAATGACCTAAATGTTCGTCCAATGATACAAACACACCTATTGGATGCACAAGATTGCATAAAAACCCTAATTGGACAAGAATAAGACTAGGGAGGACGAAAATGACCTAAATGTTCCTCCAATGACACAAACACACCTATTGGATGCACAAGATTGCATAAAAACCCTAATTGGACAAGAATAAGACTAGGGAGGACGAAAATGACCTAAATGTTCATCCACTGACACAAATGAACTTATTGGATGCACATGATTGGTTAAAAACCCTAATTGGACAAGAATAAGCCTAGAGAGGACGAAAATGACCTAAATGTTCGTCCAATGACACAAATGAACTTATTGGATGCACAAGATTGGTTAAAAACCCTAATTGGACAAGAATAAGCCTAGGGAGGACGAAAATGACCTAAATGTTCGTCCAATGATACAAACACACCTATTGGATGCACAAGATTGCATAAAAACCCTAATTGGACATGAATAAGACTAGGGAGGATTAAAATGACCTAAATGTTCCTCCAATGACACAAACACACCTATTGGATGCACAAGATTGCATAAAAACCCTAATTGGACAAGAATAAGACTAGGGAGGACGAAAATGACCTAAATGTTCATCCAATGACACAAATGAACTTACTGTATGCACAAGATTTTTTAAAAACCCTAATTGGACAAGAATAAGCATTGGGAGGACGAAAATTACCTAAATGTTCATCCAATGACACAAACACACATATTGGATGCACAAGATTGCTTAAAACCCTAATTGGACAAGAATAAGACTAGGGAGGACGAAAATGACCTAAATGTTCATCTAATGACACAAATGAACTTATGGGATGCACAAGATTGATTAAAAACCCTAATTGGACAAGAATAAGCATAGGGATGACAAAAATGACCTAAAATTTCGTCAAATGACACAAACACACCTATTGGATGCACAAGATTGCATAAAAACCCTAATTGGACAAGAATAAGACTAGGGAGGACGAAAATGACCTAAATGTTCCTCCAATGACACAAACACACCTATTGGATGCACAAGATTGCATAAAAACCCTAATTGGACAAGAATAAGACTAGGGAGGACGAAAATGACCTAAATGTTCCTCCAATGACACAAACACACCTATTGGATGCACAAGATTGCATAAAAACCCTAATTGGACAAGAATAAGCCTAGGGAGGACGAAAATGACCTAAATGTTCATCCAATGACACAAATAAACATATTGGATGCACAAGATTGGTTAAAAACCCTAATTGGACCAGAATAAGACTAGTGAGGACGAAAATGACCTAAATGTTCATCCAATGACACAAATGAACTTATTGGATGCACAAGATTGGTTAAAAACCTTAATTGGACAAGAATAAGCCTAGGGAGGACCAAAATGACCTAAATGTTCATCCAATGACACAAATGAACTTATTGGATGCACAAGATTGGTTAAAAACCCTAATTGGACAAGAATAAGCCTAGGGAGGACGAAAATGACCTAAATGTTCATCCAATGACACAAATGAACTTATTGGATGCACAAGATTGGTTAAAAACCCTAATTGGACAAGAATAAGCCTAGGGAGGACGAAAATTACCTAAATGTTCGTCCAATGACACAAACACACCTATTAGATGCACAAGATTGCATAAAAACCCTAATTGGACAAGAATAAGACTAGGGAGGACGAAAATGACCTAAATGTTCCTCCAATGACACAAACACACCTATTGGATGCACAAGATTGCATAAAAACCCTAATTGGACAAGAATAAGACTAGGGAGGACGAAAATGACCTAAATGTTCATCCAATGACACAAATGAACTTACTGAATGCACAAGATTGGTTAAAAACCCTAATCGGACAAGAATAAGCCTAGGGAGGACGAAAATGACCTAAATGTTCCTTCAATGACACAAACACACCTATTGGATGCACAAGATTGCATAAAAACCCTAATTGGACAAGAATAAGACTAGGGAGGACGAAAATGACCTAAATGTTCCTCCAATGACACAAACACACCTATTGGATGCACAAGATTGCATAAAAACCCTAATTGGACAAGAATAAGACTAGGGAGGACGGAAATGACCTAAATGTTCATCCAATGACACAAATGAACTTATTGTATGCACAAGATTGGATAAAAACCCTAATTGGACAAGAATAAGCATAGGGAGGACGAAAATTACCTAAATGTTCATCCAATGACACAAACACACATATTGGATGCACAAGATTGCTTAAAACCCTAATTGGACAAGAATAAGACTATGGATGACGAAAATGACCTAAATGTTCATCCAATGACACAAATGAACTTATTGGATGCACAAGATTGGTTAAAAACCCTAATTGGACAAGAATAAGCCTAAGGAGGATGAAAATGACCTAAATGTTCGTCCAATGACACAAACACACCTATTGGATGCACAAGATTGCATAAAAACCCTAATTGGACAAGAATAAGACTAGGGAGGACGAAAATGACCTAAATGTTCCTCCAATGACACAAACACACCTATTGGATGCACAAGATTGCATAAAAACCCTAATTGGACAAGAATAAGACTAGGGAGGACGTAAATGACCTAAATGTTCCACCAATGACACAAATGAACTTATTGGATACACAAGGTTGGTTAAAAACCCTAATTGGACAAGAATAAGCCTAGGGAGGACAAAAATGACCTAAATGTTCAACCAATGACACAAATGAACATTATTGGATGCACAAGGTTGGTTAAAAACCCTAATTGGACAAGAATAAGCCTAGGGAGGACGAAAATGACCTAAATGTTCGTCCAATGACACAAATGAACTTATTGGATGCACAAGATTGGTTAAAAACCCTACTTGGACAAGAATAAGCCTAGGGAGGACGAAAATGCCCTAAATGTTCGTCCAATGACACAAACACACCTATTGGATGCACAAGATTGCATAAAAACCCTAATTGGACAAGAATAAGACTAGGGAGGACGAAAATGACCTAAATGTTCCTCCAATGACACAAACACACCTATTGGATGCACAAGATTGCATAAAAACCCTAATTGGACAAGAATAAGCATAGGGAGGACGAAAATGACCTAAACGTTCATCCAATGACACAAACCCACATATTGGATGCACAAGATTGCTTAAAACCCTAATTGGACAAGAATAAGGCTAGGGAGGACGAAAATTACCTAAATGTTCATCCAATGACACAAATGAACTTATTGAATGCACAAGATTGGTTAAAAACCCTAATCGGACAAGAATAAGCCTAGGGAGGATGAAAATGACCTAAATGTTCTTCCAATGACACAAACACACCTATTGGATGCACAAGATTGCATAAAAACCCTAATTGGACAAGAATAAGACTAGGGAGGACGAAAATGACCTAAATGTTCCTCCAATGACACAAACACACCTATTGGATGCACAAGATTGCATAAAAACCCTAATTGGACAAGAATAAGACTAGGGAGGACGAAAATGACCTAAATGTTCATCCAATGACACAAATGAACTTATTGGATGCACAAGATTGGTTAAAAACCCTAATTGGACAAGAATAAGCCTAGGGAGGACGAAAATGAGCTAAATGTTTGTCCAATGACACAAACACACCTATTGGATGCACAAGATTGCATAAAAACCCTAATTGGACAAGAATAAGCCTAGGGAGGACGAAAATGACCTAAATGTTCATCCAATGACACAAATGAACTTATTGGATGTACAAGATTGGTTAAAAACCCTAATTGGACAAGAATAAGCCTAGGGGGGACGAAAATGACCTAAATGTTCATCCAATGACACAAAGGAACTTATTGGATGCACAAGATTGGTTAAAAACCCTAATTGGACAAGAATAAGCCTTGGGAGGACGAAAATGACCTAAATGTTCATCCAATGACACAAACACACCTATTGGACGCACAAGATTGTTTAAAAACCTTAATTGGACAAGAATAAGCCTAGGGAGGACCAAAATGACCTAAATGTTCATTCAATGACCCAAATGAACTTATTGGATGCACAAGATTTGTTAAAAACCCTAATTGGACAAGAATAAGCCTAAGGAGGAAGAAAATTACCTAAATGTTCATCCAATGACACAAACACACCTATTGAATGCACAAGATTGTTTAAAAACAATAATTGGACAAGAATAAGCTTAGGGAGAACCAAAATGACCTAAATGTTCATTCAATGACACAAATGAACTTATTGGATGCACAAGATTTGTTAAAAACCCTAATTGGACAAGAATAAGCCTTGGGAGGACGAAAATGCCCTAAATGTTCATCCAATGACACAAACACACCTATTGGACGCACAAGATTGTTTAAAAACCCTAATTGGACAAGAATAAGCCTAGGGAGGACCAAAATGACCTAAATGTTCATTCAATGACCCAAATGAACTTATTGGATGCACAAGATTTGTTAAAAACCCTAATTGGACAAGAATAAGCCTAAGGAGGAAGAAAATTACCTAAATGTTCATCCAATGACACAAACACACCTATTGGATGCACAAGATTGTTTAAAAACAATAATTGGACAAGAATAAGCTTAGGGAGAACCAAAATGACCTAAATGTTCATTCAATGACACAAATGAACTTATTGGATGCACAAGATTTGTTAAAAACCCTAATTGGACAAGAATAAGCCTAAGGAGGGCGAAAATGACCTAAATGTTCATCCAATGACACAAACACACCTATTGGATGCACAAGATTGGTTAAAAACCCTAATTGGACAAGAAGATGCCTAAGGATGACGAAATTGACCTAAATGTTCATCCAATGACACAAACACACCTATTGGACGCACAAGATTGTTTAAAAACCCTAATTGCACAAGAATAAGTCTAGGGAGGACCAAAATGACCTAAATGTTCATTCAATGACACAAATGAACTTAATGGATGCACAAGAATAAGCCTTGGGAGGACGATAATGACCTAAATGTTCATCCAATGACACAAATGAACTTATTGGATGCACAAGATTGTTTAAAAACCCTAATTGGACAAGTATAAGCCAAGGGAGGACGAAAATAACCTAAATGTTCATCCAATGACACAAACACACCTATTGGATGCACATGATTGGTTAAAAACCCTAATTGGACAAGAATAAGCATTGGGAGGACGAAAATGACCTAATTGTCCATCCAAGGACACAAACATACCTATTGGATGCACAAGATTGGTTAAAAACACTAATTGGACAAGAATAAGCCTAGGGAGGACGAAAATGACCTAAATGTTCATCCAATGACACAAATGAACTTATTGGATGCACAAGATTGGATAAAACCCTAATTGGACAAGAAAAAGCCTTGGGAGGACGAAGATGACCTAAATGTTAATCCAATGACACAAACACACCTATTGGATGCACAAGATTGGTTAAAAACCCTAATTGGATAAGAATAAGCCAAGGGAGGACGAAAATGCCCTAAATGATAATCCAATGACACAAACACACCTATTGGATGCACAAGATTGGTTAAAAACCCTAATTGGACAAGAATAAGGCTAGGGAGGACGAAAATGACCTAAATGTTCATCCAATGACACAAATGAACTTATTGGTTGTACAAGACTGGTTAAAAACCTACTTGGACAAGAATAAGCCTAGGGAGGACGAAAATGACATAAATGTTCGTCCAATGACACAAAGGAAGTTATTGTATGCACAAGATTGGTTAAAAACCCTAATTGGACAAGAATAAGCCTTGGGAGGACGAAAATGACCTAAATGTTCATCCAATGACACAAATTAACTTATTGGATGCACAAGATTGGTTAAAAACCCTAATTGGACAAGAATAAGCCTTGGGAGGACGAAAATGTCCTAAATGTTCATCCAATGACACAAACACACCTATTGGATGCACAAGATTGTTTAAAAACCCTAATTGGACAAGAATAAGCCTAGGGAGGACCAAAATGACCTAAATGTTCATTCAATGACACAAATGAACTTATTGGATGCACAAGATTTGTTAAAAACCCTAATTGGACAAGAATAAGCCTAAGGAGGACGAAAATTACGTAAATGTTCATCCAATGACACAAACACACCTATTGGATGCACAAGATTGTTTAAAAACAATAATTGGACAAGAATAAGCTTAGGGAGAACCAAAATGACCTAAATGTTCATTCAATGACACAAATGAACTTATTGGATGCACAAGATTTGTTAAAAACCCTAATTGGACAAGAATAAGCCTAAGGAGGGCGAAAATGACCTAAATGTTCATCCAATGACACAAACACACCTATGGGATGCACAAGATTGGTTAAAAACCCTAATTGGACAAGAAGATGCCTAAGGAAGACGAAAATGACCTAAATGTTCATCCAATGACACAAACACACCTATTGGATGCACAAGATTGTTTAAAAACCCTAATTGCACAAGAATACGTCTAGGGAGGACCAAAATGACCTAAATGTTCATTCAATGACACAAATGAATTTATTGGATGCACAAGATTGGTTAAAAACATTGGACAAGAATAAGCCTTGGGAGGACGAAAATGACCTAAATGTTCATCCAATGACACAAACACACCTATTGGATGCACAAGATTGTTTAAAAACCCTATTTGGACAAGTATAAGCTAAGGGAGGACGAAAATAACCTAAATGTTCATCCAATGACACAAATACACCTATTGAATGCACATGATTGTTTAAAAACCCTAATTGGATAAGAATAATCCTAGGGAGGACCAAAATGACCTAAATGTTCACCCAATGACACAAATGAACTTATTGGATGCACAAGATTTGTCAAAAAACCCTAATTGGACAAGAATATGCCTTGGGTGGACGAAAATGACCTAAATGTTCATCCCATGACACAAACATACCTATTTGATGCACAAGATTGGTTGAAAACCCTAATTGGGCAAGAATAAGCCTAGGGTGGACGGAAATGACCTAAATGTTCATCCAATGACACAAACACACCTATAGGAAGCAGAAGATTGGTTAAAAACGCTAATTGGACAAGAATAAGCCTAGTGAGGACGAAAATGACCTAATTGTCCATCCAAGGACACAAACATACCTATTGGATGCACAAGATTGGTTAAAAACACTAATTGGACAAGAATAAGCCTAGGGAGGACGAAAATGACCTTAATGTTCATCCAATGACACAAATGAACTTATTGGATGCACAAGATTGGATAAAACCCTAATTGGACAAGAAAAAGCATTGGGAGGACGAAGATGACCTAAATGTTAATCCAATGACACAAACACACCTATTGGATGCACAAGATTGGTTAAAAACCCTAATTGGATAAGAATAAGCCAAGGGAGGACGAAAATGCCCTAAATGATAATCCAATGACACAAACACACCTATTGGATGCACAAGATTGGTTAAAATCCCAAATTGGACAAGAATAAGCCTAGGGAGGACGAAAATGACCTAAATGTTCATCCAATGACACAAATTAACTTATTGGATGCACAAGATTGGTTAAAAACCCTAATTGGACAAGAATAAGCCTTGGGAGGACGAAAATGCCCTAAATGTTCATCCAATGACACAAACACACCTATTGGACGCACAAGATTGTTTAAAAACCCTAATTGGACAAGAATAAGCCTAGGGAGGACCAAAATGACCTAAATGTTCATTCAATGACCCAAATGAACTTATTGGATGCACAAGATTTGTTAAAAACCCTATTTGGACAAGAATAAGCCTAAGGAGGAAGAAAATTACCTAAATGTTCATCCAATGACACAAACACACCTATTGGATGCACAAGATTGTTTAAAAACAATAATTGGACAAGAATAAGCTTAGGGAGAACCAAAATGACCTAAATGTTCATTCAATGACACAAATGAACTTATTGGATGCACAAGATTTGTTAAAAACCCTAATTGGACAAGAATAAGCCTTGGGAGGACGAAAATGACCTAAATGTTCATCCAATGACACAAACACACCTATTGGATGCACAAGATTGGTTAAAAACCCTAATTGGAAAAGAATATGCCTTGGCTGGACGAAAATGACCTAAATGTTCATCCAATGACACAAACACACCTATTGGATGTACAAGATTGGTTAAAAACCCTAATTGGGCAAGAATAAGCCTAGGGTGGACGAAAATTACCTAAATGTTCATCCAATGACACAAACACACCTATAGGAAGCACAAGATTGGTTAAAACCCTAATTGGACATGATTAACCCTAGGGAGGACGAAAATGACCTAAATGTACATCCAATGACGCCTACACACCTATTGGATGCACAAGATTGGTTAAAAACCCTAATTGGACAAGAATAAGCCTAAGGAGGACGAAAATAACCTAAATGTTCATCCAGTGACACAAACACACCTATTGGATGCACAAGATTGGTTAAAAACCCTAATTGGACAAGAAGATGCCTAAGGAAGACGAAAATGACCTAAATGTTCATCCAATGACACAAACACACCTATTGGATGCACAAGATTGTTTAAAAACCCTAATTGCACAAGAATACGTCTAGGGAGGACCAAAATGACCTAAATGTTCATTCAATGACACAAATGAATTTATTGGATGCACAAGATTGGTTAAAAACATTGGACAAGAATAAGCCTTGGGAGGACGAAAATGACCTAAATGTTCATCCAATGACACAAACACACCTATTGGATGCACAAGATTGTTTAAAAACCCTATTTGGACAAGTATAAGCTAAGGGAGGACGAAAATAACCTAAATGTTCATCCAATGACACAAATACACCTATTGAATGCACATGATTGTTTAAAAACCCTAATTGGATAAGAATAATCCTAGGGAGGACCAAAATGACCTAAATGTTCACCCAATGACACAAATGAACTTATTGGATGCACAAGATTTGTCAAAAAACCCTAATTGGACAAGAATATGCCTTGGGTGGACGAAAATGACCTAAATGTTCATCCAATGACACAAACATACCTATTTGATGCACAAGATTGGTTGAAAACCCTAATTGGGCAAGAATAAGCCTAGGGTGGACGGAAATGACCTAAATGTTCATCCAATGACACAAACACACCTATAGGAAGCAGAAGATTGGTTAAAAACGCTAATTGGACAAGAATAAGCCTAGTGAGGACGAAAATGACCTAATTGTCCATCCAAGGACACAAACATACCTATTGGATGCACAAGATTGGTTAAAAACACTAATTGGACAAGAATAAGCCTAGGGAGGACGAAAATGACCTTAATGTTCATCCAATGACACAAATGAACTTATTGGATGCACAAGATTGGATAAAACCCTAATTGGACAAGAAAAAGCATTGGGAGGACGAAGATGACCTAAATGTTAATCCAATGACACAAACACACCTATTGGATGCACAAGATTGGTTAAAAACCCTAATTGGATATGAATAAGCCAAGGGAGGACGAAAATGCCCTAAATGATAATCCAATGACACAAACACACCTATTGGATGCACAAGATTGTTTAAAAACCCTAATTGGGCAAGAATAAGCCTAGGGTGGACGAAAATGACCTAAATGTTCATCCAATGACACAAACACACCTATAGGAAGCAGAAGATTGGTTTAAAACCCTAATTGGGCAAGAATAAGCTTAGGGTGGACGGGAATGACCTAAATGTTCATCCAATGACACAAACACACCTATAGGAAGCAGAAGATTGGTAAAAACCCTAATTGGACAAGAACAAGCCTTGGGAGGACGAAAATGACCTAATTGTCCATCCAAGGACACAAACATACGTATTGGATGCACAAGATTGGTTAAAAACCCTAATTGGACATGATTAAGCCTAGGGAGGACGAAAATGACCTAAATGTTCATCCAATGACACAAATGAACTTATTGGATGCACAAGATTGGATAGAAACCCCAATTGGACAAGAAAAAGCCTTGGGAGGACGAAGATGACCTAAATGTTAATCCAATGACACAAACACACCTATTGGATGCACAAGATTGGTTAAAAACCCTAATTGGATAAGAATAAGCCAAGGGAGGACGAAAATGCCCTAAATGATAATCCAATGACACAAACACACCTATTGGATGCACAAGATTGGTTAAAATCCCAAATTGGACAAGAATAAGCCTAGGGAGGACGAAAATGACCTAAATGTTCATCGAATGACACAAATTAACTTATTAGATGCACAAGATTGGTTAAAAACCCTAATTGGATAAGAATAAACCAAGGGAGGATGAAAATGCCATAAATGATAATCCAATGACACAAACACACCTATTGGATGCACAAGATTGGTTAAAATCCCAAATTGGACAAGAATAAGGCTAGGGAGGACGAAAATGACCTAAATGTTCATCCAATGACACAAATTAACTTATTGGATGCACAAGATTGGTTAAAAACCCTAATTGGACAAGAATAAGCCTTGGGAGGACGAAAATGCCCTAAATGTTCATCCAATGACACAAACACACCTTTGGATGCACAAGATTGTTTAAAAACCCTAATTGGACAAGAATAAGCCTAGGGAGGACCAAAATGACCTAAATGTTCATTCAATGACACAAATGAACTTATTGGATGCACAAGATTTGTTAAAAACCCTAATTGGACAAGAATAAGCCTAAGGAGGACGAAAATTACGTAAATGTTCATCCAATGACACAAACACACCTATTGGATGCACAAGATTGTTTAAAAACAATAATTGGACAAGAATAAGCTTAGGGAGAACCAAAATGACCTAAATGTTCATTCAATGACACAAATGAACTTATTGGATGCACAAGATTTGTTAAAAACCCTAATTGGACAAGAATAAGCCTAAGGAGGGCGAAAATGACCTAAATGTTCATCCAATGACACAAACACACCTATGGGATGCACAAGATTGGTTAAAAACCCTAATTGGACAAGAAGATGCCTAAGGAAGACGAAAATGACCTAAATGTTCATCCAATGACACAAACACACCTATTGGATGCACAAGATTGTTTAAAAACCCTAATTGCACAAGAATACGTCTAGGGAGGACCAAAATGACCTAAATGTTCATTCAATGACACAAATGAATTTATTGGATGCACAAGATTGGTTAAAAACATTGGACAAGAATAAGCCTTGGGAGGACGAAGATGACTTAAATGTTAATCCAATGACACAAACACACCTATTGGATGCACAAGATTGGTTAAAAACCCTAATTGGATAAGAATAAGCCAAGGGAGGACGAAAATGCCCTAAATGATAATCCAATGACACAAACACACCTATTGGATGCACAAGATTGTTTAAAAACCCTATTTGGACAAGTATAAGCTAAGGGAGGACGAATATAACCTAAATGTTCATCCAATGACACAAATACACCTATTGGATGCACATTATTGGTTAAAAACACTAATTGGACAAGAATAAGCATAGGGAGGACGAAAATGACCTAAATGTTCACCCAATGACACAAACGAACTTATTGGATGCACAAGATTTGTTAAAAACCCTAATTGGACAAAAATATGCCTTGGGTGGCCAAAAATGACCTAAATGTTCATCCAATGACACAAACATACCTATTGGATACACAAGATTGGTTAAAAACCCTAATTGGGCAAGAATAAGCCTAGGGTGGACGGAAATTATCTAAATGTTCATCCAATGACACAAACACACCTATAGGAAGCAGAAGATTGGGTAAAAACCCTAATTGGACATGATTAACCCTAGGGAGGACGAAAATGACCTAAATGTACATCCAATGACGCCAACACACCTATTGGATGCACAAGATTGGTTAAAAACCCTAATTGGACAAGAATAAGCCTAGGGAGGACGAAAATGACCTAAATGTTCATCCAATGACACAAATGAACTTATTGGATGCAAAAGATGGGTTAAAAACCCTAATTGGACAAGAATAAGCCTTGGGAGGACGAAAATGACCTAATTGTCCATCCAAGGACACAAACATACCTATTGGATGCACAAGATTCATTAAAAACACTAATTGGACAAGAATAAGCCTAGGGAGGACGAAAATGACCAAAATGTTCATCCAATGACACAAATGAACTTATTGGATGCACAAGATTGGATAAAAACCCTAATTGGACAAGAATAAGCCTTGGGAGGACGAAGATGGCCTAAATGTTAATCCAATGACACAAACACACCTATTGGATGCACAAGATTGGTTAAAAACCCTAATTGGACAAGAATAAGGCTAGGGAGGACGAAAATGACCTAAATGTTCATCCAATGACACAAATGAACTTATTGCATGTACAAGATTGGTTAAAAACCCTAATTGGACAAGAACAAGCCTAGGTAGGAGGAAAATGACCTAAATGTTCATCCAATGACACAAAGGAACTTATTGGATGCACATGATTTGTTAAAAACCCTAATTGGACAAGAATAAGCCTTGGGAGGACGAAAATGACCTAAATGTTCATCCAATGACACAAATTAACTTATTGGATGCACAAGATTGGATAAAAACCCTAATTGGACAAGAATAAGCCTTGGGAGGACGAAGATGGCCTAAATGTTAATCCAATGACACAAACACACCTATTGGATGCACAAGATTGGTTAAAAACCCTAATTGGACAAGAATAAGGCTAGGGAGGACGAAAATGACCTAAATGTTCATCCAATGACACAAATGAACTTATTGGATGTACAAGATTGGTTAAAAACCCTAATTGGACAAGAATAAGCCTAGGGAGGAGGAAAATGACCTAAATGTTCATCCAATGACACAAAGGAACTTATTGGATGCACAAGATTGGTTAAAAACCCTAATTGGACAAGAATAAGCCTTGGGAGGACGAAAATGACCTAAATGTTCATCCAATGACACAAATTAACTTATTGGATGCACAAGATTGGTTAGAAACCCTAATTGGACAAGAATAAGATTAGGGAGGACGAAAATGACCTAAATGTTCATCCAATAACACAAACACACCTATTGGATGTACAAGATTGGTTAAAAACCCAAATTGGACAACAATAAGCCTAGGGAGGATGAAAATGACCTAAATGTTCATCTAATGACACAAGCACACCTATTGGATGCACAAGATTGGTTAAAAACCCTAATTGCACAAAACTAAGCCTAGGGAGGACGAAAATAACCTAAATGTTCATCCAATGACACAAATGAACTTATTGGATGCACAAGATTGCATAAAATCCTAATTGGACAAGAATAAGACTAGGGAGGACGAAAATGACCTAAATGTTCATCTAATGACACAAACACACCTATTGGATGCACAAGATTGGTTAGAAACCCTAATTGAACAAGAATAAGCCTAGGGAGGACGAAAATGACCTAAATGTTCATCCAATGACACAAATGAACTTATTGGATGCACAAGATTGCTTAAAACCCTAATTGCATAAGAATAAGCCTTGGGAGGACGAAAATGACCTAAATGTTCATCAAATGACACAAACACACCTATTGGATGCACAAGATTGGCTTAAAACCCTAATTGGACAAGAATAAGCCTAGGGAGGACGAAAATGACCTAAATGTTCATCCAATGACACAAATACACCTATTGGATGCACAAGATTGGTTAAAAACCCTAATTGGACAAGAATAAGCCTAGGGAGGACGAAAATGACCTAAATGTTCATCCAATGACATAAATACACCTATTGGATGCACAAGATTGGTTAAAAACCCTAATTGGACAAGAATATGCCTAGGGAGGACGAAAATGACCTAAATGTTCATCCAATGACACAAATGAACTTATTGGATGCACAAGATTGGTTAAAAACCCTAATTGGACAAGAATAAGCCTAGGGAGGACGAAAATGACCTAAATGTTCGTCCAATGACATAATTACACCTATTGGATGCACAAGATTGCATAAAAACCCTAATTGGACAAGAATAAGACTAGGGAGGACGAAAATGACCTAAATGTTCCTCCAATGACACAAACACACCTATTGGATGCACAAGATTGCATAAAAACCCTAATTGGACAAGAATAAGACTAGGGAGGACGAAAATGACCTAAATGTTCCTCCAATGACACAAACACACCTATTGGATGCACAAGATTGCATAAAAACCCTAATTGGACAAGAATAAGCCTAGGGAGGACGAAAATGACCTAAATGTTCATCCAATGACACAAATAAACATATTGGATGCACAAGATTGGTTAAAAACCCTAATTGGACCAGAATAAGACTAGTGAGGACGAAAATGACCTAAATGTTCATCCAATGACACAAATGAACTTATTGGATGCACAAGATTGGTTAAAAACCTTAATTGGACAAGAATAAGCCTAGGGAGGACCAAAATGACCTAAATGTTCATCCAATGACACAAATGAACTTATTGGATGCACAAGATTGGTTAAAAACCCTAATTGGACAAGAATAAGCCTAGGGAGGACGAAAATGACCTAAATGTTCATCCAATGACACAAATGAACTTATTGGATGCACAAGATTGGTTAAAAACCCTAATTGGACAAGAATAAGCCTAGGGAGGACCAAAATGACCTAAATGTTCATTCAATGACACAAATGAACTTATTGGATGCACAAGATTTGTTAAAAACCCTAATTGGACAAGAATAAGCCTAAGGAGGGCGAAAATGACCTAAATGTTCATCCAATGACACAAACACACCTATTGGATGCACAAGATTGGTTAAAAACCCTAATTGGACAAGAAGATGCCTAAGGATGACGAAATTGACCTAAATGTTCATCCAATGACACAAACACACCTATTGGATGCACAAGATTGTTTAAAAACCCTAATTGCACAAGAATAAGTCTAGGGAGGACCAAAATGACCTAAATGTTCATTCAATGACACAAATGAACTTAATGGATGCACAAGAATAAGCCTTGGGAGGACGATAATGACCTAAATGTTCATCCAATGACACAAATGAACTTATTGGATGCACAAGATTGTTTAAAAACCCTAATTGGACAAGTATAAGCCAAGGGAGGACGAAAATAACCTAAATGTTCATCCAATGACACAAACACACCTATTGGATGCACATGATTGGTTAAAAACCCTAATTGGACAAGAATAAGCATTGGGAGGACGAAAATGACCTAATTGTCCATCCAAGGACACAAACATACCTATTGGATGCACAAGATTGGTTAAAAACACTAATTGGACAAGAATAAGCCTAGGGAGGACGAAAATGACCTAAATGTTCATCCAATGACACAAATGAACTTATTGGATGCACAAGATTTGTCAAAAAAACCCTAATTGGACAAGAATATGCCTTGGGTGGACGAAAATGACCTAAATGTTCATCCAATGACACAAACATACCTATTGGATGCACAAGATTGGTTGAAAACCCTAATTGGGCAAGAATAAGCCTAGGGTGGACTGAAATGACCTAAATGTTCATCCAATGACACAAACACACCTATAGGAAGCAGAAGATTGGTTAAAAACGCTAATTGGACAAGAATAAGCCTTGTGAGGACGAAAATGACCTAATTGTCCATCCAAGGACACAAACATACCTATTGGATGCACAAGATTGGTTAAAAACACTAATTGGACAAGAATAAGCCTAGGGAGGACGAAAATGACCTAAATGTTCATCCAATGACACAAATGAACTTATTGGATGCACAAGATTGGATAAAACCCTAATTGGACAAGAAAAAGCCTTGGGAGGACGAAGATGACTTAAATGTTAATCCAATGACACAAACACACCTATTGGATGCACAAGATTGGTTAAAAACCCTAATTGGATAAGAATAAGCCAAGGGAGGACGAAAATGCCCTAAATGATAATCTAATGACACAAACACACCTATTGGATGCACAAGATTGTTTGAAAACCCTAATTGGGCAAGAATAAGCCTTGGGTGGACGAAAATGACCTAAATGTTCATCCAATGACACAAACACACCTATAGGAAGCAGAAGATTGGTTTAAAACCCTAATTGGGCAAGAATAAGCTTAGGGTGGACGGGAATGACCTAAATGTTCATCCAATGACACAAACACACCTATAGGAAGCACAAGATTGGTAAAAACCCTAATTGGTCAAGAACAAGCCTTGGGAGGACGAAAATGACCTAATTGTCCATCCAAGGACACAAACATACGTATTGGATGCACAAGATTGGTTAAAAACCCTAATTGGACATGATTAAGCCTAGGGAGGACGAAAATGACCTAAATGTTCATCCAATGACACAAATGAACTTATTGGATGCACAAGATTGGATAGAAACCCTAATTGGACAAGAAAAAGCCTTGGGAGGACGAAGATGACCTAAATGTTAATCCAATGACAGAAACACACCTTTTGGATGCACAAGATTGGTTAAAAACCCTAATTGGATAAGAATAAGCCAAGGGAGGACGAAAATGCCATAAATGATAATCCAATGACACAAACACACCTATTGGATGCACAAGATTGGTTAAAATCCCAAATTGGACAAGAATAAGCCTAGGGAGGACGAAAATGACCTAAATGTTCATCCAATGACACAAATTAACTTATTGGATGCACAAGATTGGTTAAAAACCCTAATTGGACAAGAATAAGCCTTGGGAGGACGAAAATGCCCTAAATGTTCATCCAATGACACAAACACACCTTTGGATGCACAAGATTGTTTAAAACCCTAATTGGACAAGAATAAGCCTAGGGAGGACCAAAATGACCTAAATGTTCATTCAATGACACAAATGAACTTATTGGATGCACAAGATTGGATAGAAACCCTAATTGGACAAGAAAAAGCCTTGGGAGGACGAAGATGACCTAAATGTTAATCCAATGACACAAACACACCTATTGGATGCACAAGATTGGTTAAAAACTCTAATTGGATAAGAATAAGCCAAGGGAGGACGAAAATGCCCTAAATGATAATCCAATGACACAAACACACCTATTGGATGCACAAGATTGGTTAAAATCCCAAATTGGACAAGAATAAGCCTAGGGAGGACGAAAATGACCTAAATGTTCATCGAATGACACAAATTAACTTATTAGATGCACAAGATTGGTTAAAAACCCTAATTGGATAAGAATAAACCAAGGGAGGATGAAAATGCCATAAATGATAATCCAATGACACAAACACACCTATTGGATGCACAAGATTGGTTAAAATCCCAAATTGGACAAGAATAAGGCTAGGGAGGACGAAAATGACCTAAATGTTCATCCAATGACACAAATTAACTTATTGGATGCACAAGATTGGTTAAAAACCCTAATTGGACAAGAATAAGCCTTGGGAGGACGAAAATGCCCTAAATGTTCATCCAATGACACAAACACACCTTTGGATGCACAAGATTGTTTAAAAACCCTAATTGGACAAGAATAAGCCTAGGGAGGACCAAAATGACCTAAATGTTCATTCAATGACACAAATGAACTTATTGGATGCACAAGATTTGTTAAAAACCCTAATTGGACAAGAATAAGCCTAAGGAGGACGAAAATTACGTAAATGTTCATCCAATGACACAAACACACCTATTGGATGCACAAGATTGTTTAAAAACAATAATTGGACAAGAATAAGCTTAGGGAGAACCAAAATGACCTAAATGTTCATTCAATGACACAAATGAACTTATTGGATGCACAAGATTTGTTAAAAACCCTAATTGGACAAGAATAAGCCTAAGGAGGGCGAAAATGACCTAAATGTTCATCCAATGACACAAACACACCTATGGGATGCACAAGATTGGTTAAAAACCCTAATTGGACAAGAAGATGCCTAAGGAAGACGAAAATGACCTAAATGTTCATCCAATGACACAAACACACCTATTGGATGCACAAGATTGTTTAAAAACCCTAATTGCACAAGAATACGTCTAGGGAGGACCAAAATGACCTAAATGTTCATTCAATGACACAAATGAATTTATTGGATGCACAAGATTGGTTAAAAACATTGGACA
>JBBPBR010000050.1:0-12984 GCA_037974775.1 Cicer pinnatifidum
AGAAATAAGAAATCATTTTATATATTATAGGATATGCCAAACTTATACAAAATGAATATGGCATGGTGATTCGTTAAACATGACAAATGTATCAAAAAGAGAAGAAATTCGTGAAGATAAGGACAATCGGCATGAGGACATGATTCTTGATATTGGACAAGTGTCTTTTCAAGGTGCACATGTTTTGATAGTTTGTGCAATGACAAAGAAGAGGCTTTGTATCCAACATACACTAACTTCACACGGTTGTCTACGGTGCTGAGATTGTTCACAACTTGAAAGTGAGAAATTGATGGACAGACAAAAACTTCATAGAACTGCTTGAGTTGTTGAAAGAAATGCTTCTTGAAGATAACACATTGTCAAATCGTTGTTATGAAGCAAAGAAGATATTGTGTCCAATGGGTATGGAGTATAAGAAAATACATGCATGCCCTAATGATTGCATACTATACGGAAATATGGTTAAAGAGTTGAACCAATATCTTGTGTGTGGGATATCACACTATAAAGTGAAGGATGGTGATTCCAATTGCGATGAAAGCATAACAGGTCCTCCTACGAAGGTGTTATGGTATTAGATGGCATGTTGATGGGAGGCAACATGATGGACAACTTCGTCATCCAGCTGATTCATTGCAATGGAAGAAAGTTGATGAATTGTATCTTAGATTCGGGAATGAGCCAATAAATCTTAGACTTAGACTTGCCACAGATGAAATGAACGCATATGGTAACATAAGTAGTAATCATAGTTCATAGGTCACTCTCTTAATTATCTACTATCTACCTCCTTCGATTTGCATGAAGCACAAACACATTATGTTATTTATGATGATTTCGGGTCCAAGGCAACCTGAAAATGACATAGATGTTTATCTAAGTCCATTGATTGAAGACTTAAGAATTCTTTGGGAGGAAGGTGTTGAAGTGTTTGATAGTTATTCTTGTGATTTTTTTAAAATGCATGCAAGGTTAATTTGCACCATCAATGATTTTCTTGTGTATTGAAACTTGAGAGGTTATAGTGTTAAGAGATATAAAGTGTGTCCTGTATGTGAAGAACACATATGCTATGTCCAATTAAACGATGGAAGGAAGATTGTTTACGTTGGACATTATATATTTTTTTAAACCTAATAACCCATATCGTAGGTTGATAAAAACGTTTAATGGAGATCAGGAGAATAGAATTGCTCTGAAAGCGTTAACTGAAGATCAAATTTATCAAAGGTTGAAGGATGTCAATGTCAAATTTGGAAAGAATAAAAAACAATCCATCGAGAAAAATGTATGGAAGAAGAGGTTTATGTTCTTTAGTTTTCGTTATTGGTCCTGTCTAGATGTTAGACAACGTATTAATGTGATGCATGTGGAGAAAAATGTGTGTGATAGTGTGATTGGAACACTTCTCCACATTCTAAGAAAAACAAAGGATGGATTAAATGCTCGTTTAGATATGGTTGAGATAGGTATACGATAAGAATAAGCTCCACAATCATCAGGTAAGCGAACATATTTGCCTCCAAGTTGTCATACTTTATGAAAATATGAGAGAAGACTTTTTGTGAGGCCCTAAAGGCATAAAACTTCTGACCTGATATTTTTTAAATGTAAATAGTTATATCTCAATAAAGTCTCATGATTGTCCTGTATTAATACAACAACTACTACCAATGGATATTCGTGGAATATTGCCTAAAAAAGTGAGAGATGTTTTAACTAGGTTGTGCTTATTCTTCAATGTTATATGTAGTATAGTCATTGAACCTACAAAATTAGATGAGTTCGAAAATGAAGCTGATACTATTTTGTGCCAACTGGAGATGTATTTTCCTAGTTCTTTTTTTGACGTTATGCTTCACTTAATTGTTCATATAGTGAGAGAAATAAGATTATGTGGTCATGTTTATTTAAGGTGGATGTATCCAATTGAGCAATGCATGAAGATCTTAAAATGGTATGTGAAGAATCCAAACCTTCTTGAAGCATCTATTGTTCAAAGGTACATTGCCGAAGAAGCTATTGAGTTTTGTTCAGACTATATGTCAAAAGAGGACACTATAGGAGTTCCTAAGTCTTGTCTTGAGGATAGATGCACAGGTAAGGTTATACGAGGTTTAAAACTTAAGTACATGAGGCGTGACGAATTACTTCAAGCATATTTGCATATGTTGAATAATATTAAGGACGTTCAACCTTACCTTTATGCTCACAAAAATATTTTCAAGGAAAAAATCCTTTAATGAATGAAAAATAGTTGTTGAATGAGCATAACAAGACTTTCTTAAAGTGGTTTAAAGAAACCACTTTAACCGATAATACATGTTTTGTTACATCAACATGGCTAGTAGATGGACCTAGTTTTGATGTCATAACTTGGACCAACTACGATATCAATAATTGTACCTTCTATACAAAGGCTCAAGATGACAAAAGTACAATGCAAAATAGTGGACTTATGGTTGTCGCCGAGTCAATGCACTTTTCAAGTTCAAAAGATAAAAAATCTTGTGACATCAATATCTTACTTTGGGATCATTTAAGAGATTTGGGGTGTCAATTTTATTAAGTTTAAAGTTCATGTGTTTTAAATGTAAATGGATTGACATAAACAATGGTGTTAAAATTGATGAATTTGGTTTTACATTGGTAGACCTTGAAAAAGCAGCTTGTATGGATGAACCTTTTATTATGGCATCTCAAGCAAGACAAGTGTTTTATGTTAGTGATCCTTCTTACAAAAGGTGGCTAATGGTTCTCCAAGGTAAAAACATGTATGGACCTAATGAAAGTCTAGGTTCACTGCTAGATATTTTTTTAGACTCCCTCTTTCTCACAATAAATACTTGGTTTCATTGTAGAAAATGTAGAGGAGGATGTGTATGCCACTTGTGATGATCATCAAGAAGGGATATGGGAGAATATTTACACATGACAATTTTAGGAAATAAAATAGTACAATATCATAGTTTTATATAAATAAACTTTTCTTTGTTTATAATTTTTTACTTGAAATAATGTCATCCTTATATGATAGTTTATTTATAGTGTCATGTAATTTATTCATTATTTTGAATTGTTACTGACCATAATTATATATTTTTTAAATAGAGACACATGGGTGCTCCCTCAGCTCCTTCACAAAATGGATCAGATATTAACTTTATTAAAAAAAAAATGTAGACACAACACTCGAATGACAAAGTTGTTACATAAGTGTAAGGATATTGATAAGTTATCGATTGATTTTGATCAATCAATTGGACTACCTATAAGTGATAACAAAAAAGCTTTCATTGGTCATGTGGCTTCCCTTGCTCGAGACAAAGTCAGTATTTTAGCCAATGAATGGGATGAAGTACATGAAGACATGAAGAAAAAAAATTGGGCAACAATTAATGTAATTTTAATTATCTTTGTTATTATTATTTTTGTACTTAATTATAGTATTTTTATACACTAACTATTATATTTGATGTGTAATCTAGGAAACATGGAATGTTCCTAATAATGAATGTATTATAAATAAAAAATTCAATATATAATATGGGTGAGTATTGGAGGGCATTTAAAGCTACATTAACAAGGAGATAATTAAATAATGGGGACCTGAGTCACAAATCTCATATTGATGTATATCCTTTTATTGACGACGAAATATGGCAGGTGTTCATTAAAACCAAAGAGAATCCTTCCTTTCACGCTAGTTGTATATATGATTTGATTGTTCTTTCTAATATTTTACTATTATCTTTAATTGGTTTATTATTTACATAGGAGAAAAGAAAAAAAGCACAAATGATTCAATCTTTTAATATGTACCCAAATAGATTGTCTTGTGGGGGATATGCATTGCTAGAGAAGATGATAATTCAAGAGAAATTAAAATAAAAGCAAAAATAAACTAGAGATTCAGAAGTTTCACCTCCAACTCCGCCATCCCGCTATGAGAAATGGAAGAGAGCTCGACAAACACCATCAGAAGAGCACACATCAGAAGAAACACGTCTTATTATTAAAAAAATTGTAAGTAAATATGTAATTCTAATTTCTTAATTACATATTTATGCATAACAAGTCTAATATATATTAAAAAAAAGTTGTATGTTTTAGGATTCTCTTGTGGAACAAACATCTCAAGGAAACTTCCATCCAAAAGGACGTCAAGATATCTTGACGGAAGCTATTGGGCAACCTGAACACCCTGGTCGTGTTCGGGAAGTTGGTAGAGGTGTGGAGATTTGCCAATACTTTGAATTCTCCACCTATTATGAGTAGCAACAAATAAAGACCATAAAAGTAGAGCTTACTAAGGTGATTAGAGAGCAAGAAAGGCAAGATATATCATTTATACCACTTTACATGCAAGCACAAAAGGTAGTTGTTCTGGTGTGGCACCTATACTAGATGAAGAGGACGATACCCTAAAACATTATTGTGAATTATATATTGATAGACTTACTCATATTGTGGCATATGCCGATGTGTACAAGTTGGGACCCACTATACATAATCAACTTTTAAATAATGATATAGTGAGAGTTATAGTTACGAAGATGCAAATGCTCAAGTACCTATGCCCACTGTGAGATTTCAACAGTTGGTGAAACCCCATAATTTTATTCAATGGCAAAAAAGACTCTAGAGACTTGTTTCCAATAAGGTATTCGTTACTCTTTTTATTTTTTATGTACTTAAATACTTGAGTCTTCTTAATTATGTTGGCTAATATACTATTTTTAAAGGTTAAGGTTATTGAGGTATCAAAGAAATATGATGTTCCACCAAAAAGGTAAAACTTTCAACTAAATTATGTTCAACAATTGATGGTAATGACAATGGAAAGGTAAAAGCTTTTAGAATTTAAGTTGGAACATGGTGGAACTAGTTTTTTTTTTCTTCCATTGAAAGATATTATAGAGTTGTGTATGGGCAAAGAAGAGATATACATCACCATTTTACAAGTTTGGATAACGTAAGTATGTTTTATTTGTAAATTGGTAAATTTAGCCAAATTATGAATTTCATTTATAATGAAAATTAAGTTTCATATCATAGGTATCTACATCATCGTTGTATTGACTTAGGAAATAGTGAAGTGTGTCGTTTTATTGATCTAAGTTTCATCCAAAGTGAAAATGATTCAACTAATGCTCAAGTCTACATTCAAAAGAAGTTGTACGAGGAAAAAAGAACTTGTTATCTAGCACCTTATCTCATAAAGTAAGTATCTTCTATTATAGTTATCGCTTATAATAGAGAAAATTGAATATAACATATATTTAATTATTTATTATAGTCGTCATTATTATAAAGTGACTTAAATAAATGCAAAAAAAAAAAAAATTCATCGTTTTGTACTGAAATTCTATTTGGAGACCAAAACTGGGGAGAAACAAAATTGGGAGACTACTTTCGCGATTCAGCTAAAATAGGGGGACCAAAACTGCAATTAAGTCTCCATTGTATTATTATTCAACTGGTGTTTCATGTAGGAGGACAAGAGTGCCACAAAATGATAATTGATGTATCTTTTTGAAAGGTTGGATCATCTATCCACTTTTTTAATAATTACCATGCAATATTTATTGTATTAATTTGTTCAAATACTTTTAAAATTAAATAAAACCATGTTCATTAATTTGAAGATTTTTTTTTCAATTAGACAATCTTTTTAAAAAATATCAAAATACTCTACTTTAAAATTAATATATTAAAATGTTCAATCTTTTTGTTTCTTGTATGCAACCAAATATTGTGTTGAAAATTTTCTTTTTTCATTAGATTACATATTGGGGATGGAGACCATATTTTGGTTTGATATTTTTCTATTTTTTTATATGTTAATGATATAATGCAACCTATTGGAAGGAAATTTGCAATGCAATATATAGTTGCGTCTCCGACCTGTGTGAACTCTTGAAAGACCATAAGAATAAAGCATTTTGGTACGTTAGTTTTAAAGTAGAATATTTTGAAGAAGAAAAATTATTAAAAAGAGATTATAATTACAAAAAATCTTACACAGAAAAGTTAATGTTAGACAAAATTGGCATGGCAAAGAATATTTCAAACATGTAGTAATAAGAACTATAAAGAAAAAAATATATATTTATAATAAAAAAAATTAAAGAAAACAATGTATAGAATGTAGACAATCGGTCCTAAGAAAAAGAAATATTACAATTAACAACAAATGACGAGAAAATGTCTAACCTCTATGAACACTTTTGTTGATCCATACCTCAACCTGACCTTGACATTCCCAATTCTCATCACTTTACAAGCAATGTTATTTCCCATTAGCACATTTCCAGCAACAACTTTGCTGTATGAACCAAACCATTCTTGATTAATAAGCAGCTTAAGTCAAGAATCTATCATGTGTATGAATCTTTAGTCACTATAAGAACATATGAGCTTTCATATCCATCTGCCACCACAACCATATTTCTTTAGAGTCTTTGCCTCTCTTTTTCTTGAGTTCAGGACAATTCTTTCTAAAATAACCTTCCTTGTAACAAAAGTAGCAACTTTTCTTTTGTTGGTTTTACCCTTTTGCTTGTTCTTGCCATTGCTTTACTTTTTTTATCTGATCTGCATTTCAAAAACAACCCCTTAGCATCTCCACCTTCACCTTTGTTATAATGTGATCTTCTTCTTCAAGAGTGGCTTTGACATCCTCAAGAGTCAAAGTTTCTCTTCCAACATCGTGATATCCACTAGATTTTCAAATGATGGTGGGAATGAGCATAATAGCACTACTTCTTGATCTTATTCATCAACCTCACATCAAGAATCTTCAGATCCATTATTTCCTTTGTGAAGAGTGCAACATGATCTTTAATTGATAATCCATCCTCCATCTTCAGTTGATGTAGTCTTTTCTCCATCTTCAGTTGATGTAGTTTCAGCCATACCTTTACTGCACTTTCTATGTAAATAATTTCTCGAAGAACCTCATCACCTTAGTGAAAGAATTATTGTGTATGAGCCCTGTTGATCATGTCTTTCTTTTAAACCACATAGTACAAGCCACAAGCCATGCTTTATATAGTTAACACTCACTCCAAAGTTATTTACAACAACAACTAACTAACTTTAACTACTTATAACAGAAAATGAGGCAAAGGTAAAACTAACACACGTTTATTACAAGAGTTTATGGACTTCTTTTATTATTGTTTGCTTTAGGTGTATTTGTTATTCTATGTTATTTGGTGCTTATGGATAATGTTGAACAAGTGAGTCCAAACATAAGGGGTGAATGGTAAATTTTAAAAATTTAAAATACAATAAATAATTGAAAATTATTGAATAGTTTTAAGTGTGATTCTTGAAAATAAAATATAAGGTGGAAGAGTAAATAAAGCGTATAAAGTAAATACGTGGAAATAAAAGAGTGAGAAGTGATAACACAAGAATTTATAGTAGCCACTACTAACTTAAGGCCCAGGTTAAGTTTCACAAACAATAATATTATTGAAATAAATCAAACTTTTAACATAAAATAAGAAAAAAACCTTTAACAACCTAAAAGAACTCTTCACACAAAAAATATCATTTGAAGAAGAGCTTTTAACTACAAAAGATATCACCTCTCTTTAGCAATAAAATTACTCCTACTAATATTATAAAAAGAGATAAGAGTGATTTACACCATGAGTTTAGATGAACAAGTTGAAGTACACAAATAAATATTACAAGTCAAACTATGTAGTAAAAATATAACTCTCAAAGAAAAACTATTGCAGTGAGTAAACAAGAAGATAAGAGAAAAAGAGAAAGTAGATTGGTGTGTACTATTTAAAAAATCAAATTTTTTTCCCACACCCCTCAAATTTTTTTTAAACCCAAAATACCCTTTCCTCTTTATTCAATTAAACAACATTTCTAAATTCATCATCTTCATCTTCATTAACCTTACACCTTCACCTCCTTCATCTCCTTCATCTTCAATCATCTACATTCTTCAATCTCTTCATTCATTTTCAACTGTAAACCCAATTTAATATTCAATCAAGTAAGCAGTCTTCAATCATCTTGAACACCATCTTCAACACCTTCAACACCATCTTGAATCACTTCAAGCATCTTCAATCAATCAACGATATGTTTGACGTGCATTGTAAACTTATTTTATTGTCGTCAAACTTTCAACATTGTGATCCCTCAATGCATTAAAATGTTTTTTGGTTTTACAAAGTTCTTAGTCATATCACCAAGCACATTTTTCTCATCTTAAGACAATTGGCCTAAGAAAGAGTGACCAGTCAGTTTTTTGGCCAATTCGTGGTTATGGAGACCACATATTACATGCAAATACCATCCATCACCAACACTTGATCGTGTTCCACTCAATCTAAATGGACAATCACATTTTCTAGTTCAAGTACTCCTCGTAAGATTAGGATTCTTCCTTGGTCTATATTTACCACTTCTTAGACAACCAAGAATTAATTTTGTATTTGTTCTTGGTCGTGCGGTCGCAGTTTCAGATCTAAAAATCACAACAACAATTTCATTTTCCCTTCCAACATTTCTAGCCCATTTCAATAATTCATCTCGTGTATCAAACATTATGCCGGTTGTAAACACATCAGTCAAATAAATCATAACAGGTTCAACTCCGTCATTCATAGCGTCAAAATTAGGTTCCACATCATCACACATTTCTTCAAAATCAGGATCCAAATCATCATACATATCTTCAAAATCATCAGATTTCAAACCTTCATACATTTCGTCACTGTTGTCTCCCCCTTCATTCATTTAACTGCATCCAATAAATTACATAAATATAACATAAAAATTCTTAAACACAATAAACAAAAAAAATAAAAATAAAAATAAAAAAATTGCATGTTTATAACCTTTATGTGAACTGAGAATACGTATGTGTACGTGAACTCAATTCACGTAGTACATATGTGAATTGAATTCAAGTGAACTTACGTGAACTCAGTTCACGTACGTATGACATTTCAAATATTTGTATTCTTTACGTGATATGAGTTCACGTATGTATACGTGAATTCAAATCACATGTAGGCTACGTGAATTGAGTTCACGTACATCTACGTCATCTCAGTTCACTTATGTAATATCAATTTGAAACCTCCATTACTATACGCAAACTTAATTAGCGTATGGGTACGTAAACCTAATTCATGTACAATCTAAATTTTCTTCATTTCATCAGGTACGTGAATTCAGTTTACGTAAACATACGTGAACTGAGTTCACGTACGAAACCCAGATTTGGAAAAAAAATATCAGCTACAAAATACATACCTAGTTGATTTGATTCACTATAATGATGAAGATGTTCAAAATGATTAAAGATTATTGAACATCAAATGCATCAAAATGATTGAAGAATATTGAAGAAGATTGAAGTTGGTAGGTAATGAAGATGAAGATAATGAAGATAAAAAATGAGTGGTTAATTGAATAAAGAGAGAAGGACAATTTGGGTATTTTGAGTTTAAAAAAATTTGAGGGGTATGAGAAGTAATTTGAAGGGTGTGGGAAGCAAAATTGTTAAAAAATTTTATGATTCTTCATGTGTGATTTTTTGTCATAATTATCAATCATTATGACCCACAATCAAATGTTTTTACCATTTAAAAACAGGGAGTTGTCATTTATAATCTATTATTTTTAATTACATAATTAATAATTTGAACGTTTATAGAAAAAATGGAGGTAGCTATCGCAATCATAATCTATTATAGTGTTAACTATAATCAATTATTTTATTTAAAAGCTTCTAAAAACGTACAAAACATGCATTTTTTAGATTTTAACAATAAAATATTCTAGTTTTGGTTTGGTTTTTGTAAAATATTTTAAGAAAAAGGTTTAAAAAGAAAAAAAAAATGTGTGAATTAGTGTGAATATTTTCAAGAGAGTTTTTACTATTACTTACGTTTTATCCTAAAAACAATCAATCCATAAAACAAAAAGCCAATTGTAAGATCATTTTTCCGCTTTTTGAATTATTGTTTATTTCAGGATTCCTTTTTCCATCATCAAAATAATATTTTTTTTGTCAAAGCATTGATGTAGCTAAATATCACTAGAAGGGGGGTTGAATAGGGATTTTGCTGTTAAAAATAATTTCTAAGAGTTTTAAAAACTATCCTCTCGCTGAGGATGGCTAGCTCGAGGATGGGATATTTCAAATCGTTAGATCTAAGTTGAGCAAAAGAGTAGGAGTAGATTATGAGAGACACACACACAATTTTATACTGGTTCACCCAAATATGGCTACGTCCAGTCCTCACACCCTTGTGAGATTTCACTAGCTTTCAAAACAGATCAATCCTCACACCGAGGATGATTACAAACCGTGTATTCTTTAGCTTAACCAAGCTTACAATCAATTTCCAAATATTTCCAAGTGTAACTCACAAGGAAATTACAAAGTGATATGAGAGTGATTGATACTTAATACTTTCTCAAAAGATTTACCAAGATATAGTGTAGGATCAAAGAAAGTAAGAAGTGAGGGTGTTTTGCTCTTGATAGCTTTAAGATGCTTGATCTTTTTATGCAAGTGTGTTGTGTGTCATCTAATGGAGAGCTTGTTTGCATTTTATAGAGATCCAAGCCCTTTGATGACCGTTGGAGCTTATTTCAAACATTCGAAGTCTTTCATCATATTTACGGAATTGCCATTACAGCCATCCTCACTTTTCTTGTAACTTGATCTTGACAAGTCCTTGTCAATTCTCTTTTATCAGCAATGCACAGCTGTTTATTTGACCATGTGAGCTGCATTTTTCGAAGACTTTAAGGTATAGGTTGGTTTCACCTTTTGAGGTGATGTTGACAAGAGAGAGAAAGGTAGCCTTTTAATTAGCCTTCACATGTGATCTTCCATTTTTGGCTTGTTTCAAGTTGCCTTTCTTTAACTTGACTTCTACATGTATATATTTATGCAAGCACAATAAATAGTCTAATTTTAAACTTTGCACATGCTTGAAGAGTTGCTTTCAACTTTGCTGGCCTATCCTCTACCTATTCTGCCATCCTCTGCATTCTAGATCTAGCTATATTCATCTTTTTCCTTTGACCTTTTGACTCTTGATTTTAAATGCTTTGTTTATTCATGTTTGACATTGTTATGCATTTGAATAAACACATTTGTTTTGGTGAGGGATCAGATTGTCCTGATCTTGAGTTTTTTCAAATTGCAGGTCACCATCACGGTTAACAATTTTCATCCTCACGTTTGCAGCAATTTCCATCCTCGCGTTTGCAACAATTTCCATCCTCAGATTTCAATCATATTTTACTTCCTTTGGCCTTAATAATTAACAACCTATCTTCTTGTATGAATACACTCAAGAACACATGTTAGTCATTAATGACAATCATAATCTTTAAGTAATTTTGTTATCATTAAAATCATTTGAGAGATTTTGTCTCAACAAGCATATATTCATATATAGATTTTGTATTCCAGAACTGACTATCAAGAAGTTTAGTCAATGCAAAAAGTTTAGGGCATGAGTTGCTTTATTGGCTTGTCTTCTAATATACTCCATTCTTGAGTTTCTAAAACAAGTGTAAAATGGGAGACTAGATTCAACTAAAATAAGAGGACCAAAACTACAATAAAGCCAAAAATTTAAATGATGGATCAAATTTAGCAATGGATTTTATATGGTCAAATTGGATGTAAGAGCAGATCGTGTGAGAACAATCTCCATGCCTAAGATTCTTTTTGCTGGTCATAAATTCTTCATTTCATATTCTGAATTTAGCAATTTGTTAAGCTTGGTGATTTCTGTTAAATTAGAACAAGCTATTAGCATATCATCAACATAGAGGAGTAAGTATATAAGACAACTTGATTTTGTTCTCTTGAGGTAGACACAACACAACAGTCAAAATTACTTATGTCGAATCCATTAGATATTACTTGTGAGTTAAACCTCAAGTACCATTGTCTTGGTGATTTCATCGACCGTAGTTTGGAACTTTACATGTCCGAAGCTCTTCTGGTGTCTTGAAATCAAAAGCTGCAGATGTAGACCTATTGACTAAGTACCAAGTAGTATGGACTGCTTCTCCCCACAAGCGTTAATTTACTCAATTATTCATTAGAAAACATGTAACTGACCCTCTCCAATATTGTCCTATTAATCCTTTTAGCTAGGCCATTTTGTTGAGAGGTCAATATGACAGTCTTGTGTCTTGATATTCCATTGTCTTTGCAAAATTCATCAAACTCATCACTCATATATTCAAGTCCATTATCAGTCCTCAAAACCTTGACTGGTTTCCTAGTTTGATTCTCAACAAGGGCTTTCCATTGTTTGAAACATTTGAAGGCATGGTTCTTATGTTTCAACAAATATACCTATACTTTCCTTTGACCAGGCATAAATGAAAGTGATGAAGTATCTGACCCCTCATCAATGAGTGTACATAATCCACTATGATTTGTTACTATGTGTGGCTTTAGAAAACATATTTCTTTTTTTGTTTTCCAAATAGACAGTGTTCACAAAATTCCAATTTATCAATCTTACCATTACCAATCAGCCCTTGCTTGGACAGTTCTTCAAGACCTCTTTTATTGACATGAGCTAGTCTTATATACCAAAGTTTTGTGGATTAAACTTTGACATAGAAATTAAGCTAGCGGGATTTATAATGGTTTTATTTTAATTTGTAGATGCCATTCTTTTTGGATCCTCTCATCACTTCAGTTGAACCTTTGATGATTTTTAAAACTCCACCTTCTCCTTTGAAAAAAATGCCTCATTGATCTAACATTCCAAGTGATATGAGGTTTCTGTTCAAGTCTAGAACATGTCTAACCTCTGTGAACACTTTTGTTGATCCATCTATCAATCTGACCTTGACATTCCCAATTCCCATCACTTTACAAGCAATGTTATTTCCCATTAGCACATTTCCAACAACAACTTTATTGTATGAACCAAACCATTCTTGATTTGGTGT
>JBBPBR010000050.1:17485-31815 GCA_037974775.1 Cicer pinnatifidum
AATTATTTTAATAGAAGACTTAATATTAGAGGCTTAATAATTTTTTTTTTAAATGAGGCCTTAAGATTTATGACTTTTTTGACAGCTTTAATTATAATTATCCTTTAAAGAAAAGAAAATATGCAGGCTTGATTGGGGTAGTTTTCAACAAATACATGTTTAATTGTTCTTGAACTAATAGTTTTTTTTGAAGGAATTTTTGTTGAATAAAATATTATAAAAAAAATTTCAACAAAAATTAAGAATTATTTTACCTAAGATAAATTAAAGAAAATTATGGTAATAAAAAAAAGATTTTAATTTGAAAAAAAAATCTTTTGAAGATTGCGATTAAAATATTTATTTCGTTTATATAATACCGTTATAATCGGTGCCAAAAGGAAACACTATAAAACCCAAATACAAGACCTCGTTGAATTGAATAGCTGCCATATTTTGATATTCACTATTTTTCCTCTTTAATCAGTTCGGTTCATTCCATTTCCATACACCCAGATTAAGAAAACATTTTCATCGAATTAAGAAATCAAAATCAATGGGAAATGTATGCGTGAAGATGCCAAAGGTAGCCGATGTGGACCGTACAATTCTAGCACTCAAGACTCAAAGACGCAAACTTGTCGAATATCAACAAAAAATTGATGCTGTTATTGAAGCGGAAGACCAAGCTGCACGATTCTTGATTCGTTTAAAGAAGAAACAGAGGGCCTTAATCGCATTAAAGAAAAAACTTAAACATGAAGAATTGTTGAAGTTAGTTGACACCTTGATTATAATTGTTGAGCAACAATTAAAGGATTTTGAACTTGCAAGAAATAAAAAGGCTGTGTTTTTGAAAGTTTGAATTGAAGGCTTGTTACCAAACATAGAAGACCAAGAGACTAATTAGGTAATATGGTCTTGTAATTAGTAATGTTGTTCTGTTTTAGTTAGTCTCTTGTTAATTAGTTACTTATGTCTACTTGTAGTTCACTAAGTGACTATATATACATGTAACCTTTCTTTCTAAGAATTCAATGAATCTTGATGCATATATAATTCATTCAAATGTTTTACACACAATATGTATTCAATTTTACTAAATCATTTCCTTCAATTTCTTCTTCCTTTAATTTTTTATTGTCTTTTTCATATGGATTTAAATTACTATTATTGCATTTGTTGTGATGTGTATTACGATCACTACGCCACTACAGCGAGAATTATAAATTCATATGGATTTAAAATACAATTATTGCAATTGATATAGCTAATATTGCATTTGTTGTAATGCGTATTTCGATCACTACGGCGTCAATTATAATTTGATTTTCTCGTTGCAAACTTCATAATTATGAAACTTCTTAATTTCTTTAGAATATTTTATTATTCAGAACGGAAAAGTTTTTTTTTTGAATGTTTCTGTAGAAATATTTTAAAAAATAACTAAATCTTTATACAATAGTATTCTTTTTTGTCAAAGTATTTAACTTAACACTTATATTGTTTTAAAAAATAATAATATATTTATGTGAAAAAAAATAATAAAGATAAATATTTTGAGGCTTCTACGAGAAGCTTTCCGTAAGAGCATCCCCAATTGGAGTTGCTTTAGTTAATATATACTCTTTTTATTAATCATTTCTATTGAAGGGCGAAAAAAGTTGTGAAAAATAGATATCAATGTTTGTAGAACACTCTCTTTCTGCTCTTTTACATTTGCGCGCAGCGATAAAAGATGATATAAAATAGTATAAGAGTCATGAAAAGTTGACAGTTTTGGTCCCTCTTTATGATTTTTTAACTAAAAAAATATAATGTGAGATGTTTTAAATAATGTAATATATGATACGATAATATAAAATGATTAACACCTATGAAATTAAAAAAAAATGCAAGAAAACTTAACTTTCAACTTCATATGTTTTTTATATTTTTAAATAATAACATATGAATAATTAATGCATCTAGATGGTTCTATATTATAGAATTATGTGTGACGTCATTAAAAATATGTTAATTCCGCATTTTTTAATTCAAAAATTTAAAGAGGGACAAAAAATGTGGAGTTTGAAAAAAAGTGGACCATTTCTGTAAATTGATAATAATAATAGAGGTATTAAAACTGCAATTAAACTAATGTTTATTGGATACTAACATTTTAAAAATATAAATAATTGATGTGTGATTGTGTACAAATGGGTCATACACCAGATCCATTTAAGTAGATGGATACCCTTAATTTATGAAAGTTTATTATGCTTAAAAAAGGAAAAGTGGTTTTCACCCTTTAGCAAGATGAGAGAAAGAAAATAACTCTTTCAAAAAATCTAATATACAAACTGATTTTAGAGGCGTAAATGAAGGTGATCGTCTTCGAATTAGTTACCGATACGTAGATCGACATAAATGAAGATGATCCTCTACGGATTGGTTACCGATGCGTGGATCTATAGAAATAAAAAATGATCGTCTTCAGATTAGTTACCGATGCGTAGATCTATAGAAATGAAAGTGATCATATTCGGATTGGTTACCGATGCGTGGATCTATAGAAATTAAAAATTATCGCCTTCGGATAAGTTACCGATGCGTAGATCTATAGAAATGGAAGTGACCGTCTTCGGATTGTTTACCGATGCGTAGATCTATAGAAATGAAAGTGACAATCTTCGAATTGTTTATCGATGCGTAGATCTATAGAAATTAAAAATGATAGTCTTCGGATTGGTTACCGATGCGTGGATCTATAGAAATTAAAAACGATCGTCTTCGGATTAGTTACCAATGCGTAGATCTATAGAAATGAAAGTGATCGTCTTCGGATTGGTTACTGATGACTCTTCATCATATGCATAATTTTTATTGATTTTAGTCTTATTTATCTTTAATCATTAGTTAATTTAATGAGTTATTTAATATATTTTGTTGATTTTAGTTATTTGATTTAATGAAATGTTTTTGTTCTTATTTGCTTAATTAAGTAAAGATTTTTCGTAGTTTTGCGTTGTTACTTTGCTTTAGTGCAGTGCTGAGTTTTGGTGAGAAATCAATATGACCTATATGGAGTATTTCAGCCATATCTGGCGGTTTCGATGTCCAATTGGAGTCAATCCAAGTGCTAATGAAAGCTAAGATCCATATCTACAACTTTCATGAAGACACCGGGACCAAATTCAGACACGAAAGATGAGCAAAATGTAAAATACGTCAGACAGCAGATGTTGTGCGCCTGGAGCGCATTTTTCATGTTTCAGCTCTGCCAACGCGCGCCTGGAGCGCGTGACGCGCATCAGCAATCATTAAAACGCAATTTTTTTTACTGTTTTTTGGATCTTTTTTGACTCTTGGGAAGTTGGGAGACTTGTGCCCTAGCATAGAAACTCAAAGACGGTTGTTTCTAACGCCATTGGAGCAGCTTTATCAAGAATCATTCATGAATCCTTCTTGTAACTCTTCTCTAATCCCTATCTTTTGTATATCTTTCATGAGTAACTAAACCCTATTTGTTAGGGATGAGTGTAACCAGATGAAACCCTTATTTTTCTGATTTGATTTCTAGTTATATGAATGAGTTTATTGAATTATTTTTCTCATCTCTGTGCTTAATGCTTTTTATTGCTTGATCAACATTAAAATGTTCTACGATTTGTATTTTGAAACGGAAGTGGACTTTACGAATGCTTGAGATGAGAAATTCATGAATTTGTAGTCTAGGGATAGATGCAGGTCATGAAACCAATTAAATTAGTTGCAAAGCAATAGTTTACAAGAGAATTTCTATACGGTAATGCTTAATTCTAATCTTAAATCTACTAAGGAATTAGGGGTTACTTTGGAATTAAAGGTTATGTCACTAAGACATTAGGGCAAGAATAATAAAGAGAATTCGGTAATGATTCAATAAAGGAATTCAGTAACTAGGATCAAACTAGACACCAAGGTTGAATTTGAAGTGAAACTCATCTCTGACATTTTTCTCATTATAAAAGATCAATTTTATTACTGTTGTTAATTTCAAATATTATTTCAATCAACTTGAGAACCTTTTGTTCAATTTTAGTAATTAAATATAATTCAATAGTAAAACGCAATCCTTGAGTTCGACACTCGGTACTACCGTTTTATTATTACTTGCAACGATTCAGTACACTTGCTGAAACGCTATCGGTTACCAATGCGTGGATCTATAGAAATTAAAAATGATCGTCTTCGGATTGGTTACCGATGCGTAGATCTATAGAAATGGAAGTGACCGTATTTGGATTGTTTACCGATGCGTAGATCTATAGAGATGAAAGTGACCATCTTCGAATTGTTTACCGATGCGTAGATCTATAGAAATTAAAAATGATCGTCTTCGGATTGGTTACCGATGCGTAGATCTATAGAAATTAAAAATGATCGTCTTCGGATTGGTTACCGATGCATAGATCTACAGAAATGAAAGTGATCATCTTCGGATTGTTTACCGATGCGTAGATCTACAGAAATGAAAGTGATCGTCTTCAGATTGTTTACCGATGCGTAGATCATAATTGGTCCAATCTTGAAGGTAGAAAAAGAGGATAAGTATATGATACTTGCAATTCAAACGATAAGGTATGAATGATTCATGCGTGTGTGATGCATTGAGTATAGGTAAAGTGTCAATGAAGATGCATGAATCATGTGAGTATGAGTAAATTATGTATGGTTTATGTGTCATGCATTATAGATAAATTTTTGTTCTTTTATTTGATTCCCCGATCCTTATGCTTTTCTCTGTCCCAAGATTCAATGGATGAATAAAGACAAATATTGTTTCCACATGATGACTCTTCGTATCTATCGAATGACCGCTTTTTCAAAGTGAAGCAAAGATCCATTGTTTAAAATGACTACCCTCCTTATTATTCTTCACACACTCATATATCTTGAGAATCAAACGAGTTCCCGTGTATATATTTTCAAGTGTCAAAATATTTAAAATACTTTTATATTATCACGTATTTCAAATTCCAATATTTATTATTATAAAATAGAATTTTGAAACAATAGAACCCTCAATAATGAAACTGGATGGGTACATAAAGAGTGTAACGTACAATATCGAATGACAATATTGGAAAATGTACATTCGTTACATTGAAAACAAAACAATTGGGGTAGGGGTTACAATGTGGGGACAAGTATGTTTAACTTAGGTGGAGACATAACAAACGCTAATCATTCTTGTAATTTAGAAATCCTAATAATCAGCTTCCAATAATAATTGCCCCAGTTTAAAATGCTTGATTTTTGTTTTTTTATCCCTATCTTTTGCATGGACTGCTCTTCCAAGTTTCCAATCCATCGAGATGCTCTTTTTTTGCCTAGGTCGCCTTTTCAGGTTTTCAACCTAGCGAGCCCATCATTTTTTTTAAGCATAATATTTTTTGACTGCATCTGAATTTACTGGAAGCGGAAGGTCATCTCCATCCATTTCTGCGAGTATTATAGCTCCCCCAGAAAAAGCCTTTTTCACAACATATGGTCCTTCATAATTCGGGGTCCATTTTCCTCGAGAATCCTTTTTTATGGGCAATATTTTCTTTAACACCAAGTCCCTTTCTTGAAACACTCGAGGACGAACTTTTTTCTCGAATGCCTTTTTAAGTCTTTTTTGATATAGCTGACCATGACATAGGGCTATGATTCTTTTTTCTTCTATGAGATTCAATTGGTCAAATTGTGATTGAACCCACTCAGCCTCCTCTAGTTTTGATTCCATCAAGACTCTGATCGAGGGAATTTCAACTTCAATAGGAAGTACCGCTTCCATTCCATACACCAATGAGAAAGGAGTTGCCCTTGTTGAGGTATGAACAGAAGTTCTATAGCCATGTAATGCAAAGGGGAGCATTTCATGCCAATCCTTATATGTCTCCACCAACTTTTGTATGATCTTTTTGATATTCTTATTTGCTGCTTCAACAGCTCCATTCATTTTTGGACAATATGGCGAAGAATTATGGTGCTGAATTTTGAAACTATCACACAGCTCCTTCATCATTTTATTATTCAGATTGGTCGCATTATCAATGATTATCTTATTTGGTAAGCCATATCAACAAATCAATTCTCTTTTGATGAATTTGACAACCACGCTTCTCGTCACATTGGCATAAGAAGCGGCTTCAATCCATTTTGTGAAATAATCAATAGCTACTAGGATAAACCGGTGACCATTGGAAGCTTTAGGCTCGATGAGTCCAATAACATCCATCCCCCACATTGAAAACGGCCATGGTGATGTTAAAACATTCAGAGAGGTGGGTGGTACATGTATTTTATCAGCATAGATTTGACATTTATGACATTTCTTTACGTAACTAAAGCAATCAGATTCCATAGTCAACCAATAATAGCCAGCTCTTAAAATTTTTCTTGCCATTGCGTGCCCATTTGCATGAGTTCCAAAAGATCCTTCGTGAACCTCTTGAATAATTTTCTCTGCTTCTGCTTGATCCACACATCTGAGGAGAACCATATCATGATTTCTCTTATAAAGCACATCACCATTTAAGAAGAAGTTCATTGACAACCTTCTTAAAACCCTCTTGTCGTTTTCTGAAATACCTGATGGATATTCCTTATTCTTAACATAGGATTTGATATCATAAAACCATGGTTTGCTATCAAGCTCTTCTTCTATCGATAAGCAATATGCTGGCTTATCCTTTTGTTGAATCTTTATGACTGGCACATCCTGACCGACACTTATTTTGAACATTGATGACAATGTGGCCAGGGCATCAGCCAGTTGGTTTTCTTCTCGAGGAATCTGGTGAAAAGTGATATGCTCAAAGTTTTCTACCAATTCTTTGATATGTGTATGATACGGAATCAATTTGGAAACTCGAGTTTCCCACTCTCCTTTTGTTTGATGGATGACCAAAGATGAGTCTCCATATACCTCAAGAACTTTTATCTTTGATTCAATGGTTGCTTGAATGCCCATGACACATGCCTCATATTCTGTAATATTGTTTGTGCAATCAAAACACAATCTAGCCGTAAATGGAGTGAATTGGTTCTCTGGGGAAATCAAAATGGCTCTAATCCCATGCCCCAATGCATTAGAAGCACCATCAAACACCAAAGTCCATTTTTCATTATCAGATGATTCGATCTCTTCAAATAAAGTCATGATACCTTCATTGGGGAATTCACACTGCATTGATTGATAATCTTCTACAGGTTGTTGGGCCAAATACTCCGCTAGGGTGCTTCCTTTGATAGATTTTTTGTAACGTATACCAAATCGTATTCTGATAACAACATCTGCCAACGGGCAATCCTTCCAGTAAGAGCAGGTTTCTCAAAGATGTATTTAATTGGGTCTATTTTAGACACCAACCAAGTTGTATGACATAACATGTATTGCCTCAACCGACGAGCGGCCCATGCTAATGCGCAACATGTTCGTTCAAGCAGTGAATATTTTGTTTCACAGTTGGTGAACTTTTTACTCAAATAATAAATAGCATGTTCCTTCTTACCAGATTCATCATGTTGCCCTAGTACACAACCCATTGACTCGTCAAGTACTGTTAAGTACATGATAAGTGGTTTTCCAGGAATTGGAGGCACTAATATTGGAGGTTTTGACTAGTATTGCTTAATCTTTTCGAAAGCTTTTTGACAATTCTCATTCCATTCAACCTTTTGGTCTTTACGCAACAACTTGAAAATTGGATCGCATGTAGCGGTGAGATGCGATATGAACCTGGCAATGTAATTCGATCTTCCCAAAAAGCCACAAACTTCTTTTTCCGTGCGTGGAGCGGGCATTTCTTGTATTGCTCTTACTTTATCTGGATCCACTTCTATCCCTTTTTGACTAACGATAAACCCAAGTAACTTGTCTGATCTTACACCAAAAGTACATTTAGCAGGGTTTAAACAAAGTTTCAACTTCTTTAGTCGCACAAACAACTTTTGAAGGTTTATGACGTGGTCTTCTTCGGTATGAGATTTTGCAATCATATCGTCCACATAAACCTCTATTTCTTTATGCATCATGTCATGAAACAAAGTTACAATTGCCCTTTGGTATGTTTCCCCAGCATTCTTCAATCCAAATGGCATCACTTTGTAATAGAAAGTCCCCCATTGTGTTATGAATGTAGTTTTCTCCATATCTTCGGGAGCCATCTTGATTGGATTATATCATGAGAAACCATCCATGAAAGAGAAAAGAGAATACTGAGCAGTGCTATCTACTAGGACATCAATGTGGGGCAAACGAAAATCATCTTTTGGACTAGCTTTATTTAAATCCCGATAATCAACACACATTCAAACTTTTCCATCTTTCTTTGGAACCGGAACAATGTTAGCAACCCATTGAGGATATTTTGCCACAGCTAAGAAACCAGCATCAAATTGCTTCTTGACTTCTTCTCTAATTTTAAGTGACATATCAGGCCTCATCCTCCTCAATTTTTGCTTATTTGGAGCACATTCAGGCTTGAGTGGTAGCTTGTGTTCAACTATGTTAGTGTCTAGCCCAGGCATATCCTGATATGACCATGCAAAGACATCCACATAATCAAATAAAAGCTTGACCAGCTTTTCTCGTTCACTTTCTTTCATAGACATACCAATTTTAATTTCTTTCTTATCATGTTCAATCCCTAAATTGATCACCTCAATAGGTTCTTGATAGGGTTGGATTATCTTAGCTTCATGTTCAATTAACTTTTCCAATTCTGGGGGAGGCTCACAATCGTCTTCGGAATCCTCATCAGCGTGATTAATTGGGTTTTCAAAATTACAAGAAAGGGTTCTAGCGCTGCTATTTTCAACATATTCATTTTCGAATCTGCATTGTTTAAGTTAAGAAGAAAAAGGAAAAAAAAAAGAAAATATGAATAAAGATTGCTAAAAAAGAAAGAGGAAAACGAAAAATAACTGGAGAATTCAAAAATGCATTTATTGATAATAAGCACGGAATTGAAATACATGCGCCCTATTAGTTATCCTTATAGCCTTGGGCAGAGCAAAAGGAGTTAAAATACATAATTACTTTGAACATGAATTAGCAAACACAGGAAACTCAATGATCTTCCAATTATTGAGATTGGTGCTTGGAGAACAAGGGTACATCAATTTAAGGGTATCGTCATCAACATTATCCTCTTCCACAACAGCCACTTGATCAGCATATATTATTTCAGCGCTTTTGAAGGTTTGATGAATATCACAAATATGGGTCTTTTATGAATTTGGTACCCGATTTTTCCAACTAGCTAGCTTGCTTTCTAGTTTTTCTTTTATAGCATTCTCTTGATCAGCTTTGGTAGGTACATATCCCAACCCGTACTTATCCGTCTTTTCTGGTATTTCTATCAATTTAACAAAAGCTCCTCCTTCCAACATGGATTTTGTAGACTTCAATGATGTGGTAGATAGTTTTGGTTCTTTTAAACGAAATCTTTCACCCATGAAGACAATATTGGCAATTTCTAATGCTTGGAAGGAAGTCTCAATGGCTTCCTCTGCTTCTTCAATGTATCCCGTAGAAGATAGATGACTCACTATCATATCTTCTTCCCCAGATATTATCACCAGCTTATTGTTTACTATAAACTTTAGCTTTTGATGGAGAGTGGATGTTACTGCTCCAGCAGCGTGAATCCACGGTCTCCCTAAAAGGCAACTATACGCCGGCTTAATATCCATCACTTGGAAGGTTATTCCAAAGATATGGGGTCCGATTTGAATCGGAAGGTCAATCTCTCCAACAACTTGTCTTCTGGATCCATCAAAGGCTTTTACCACCATACTACTCGGCTTCAAACAAACCCCGTCAACAAATAGTTTTGATAGTGTTGATTTTGGCATGACATTTAACGATGAACCGTTATCAACTAGCACTCGTGCAAGAATATGATCATGACACCTCACAGAGATATGTAGTGCTTTATTATGCTCCATCCCCTCAACTGGTAATTCAACATCTCTAAAACTCAAACTGCTACTGGCGGTGATATTACAAACAACCCCATCAAATTGGTCGACAGTGATATCATGAGTCACATGGGCCTCATTTAAAATTTTCATCAATGTCATTCGGTGCGCTTCAGAGTTTAATAACAAAGAAAGAATAGATACCTTGGAAGGGGTTTGATTTAACTGATCTACCACCTTATACTCACTTTGCTTTATAAACTTCAAAAATTCATTAGCTTCTTCTGTAGGCACCGTCTTTTTGAAAATTTCCGGTCCTTTTATGGCATGATACACAGTCTCCTTCCCTTTTTCGCCCTGATCCTCCTTTTTCCTAAGTTGTTCAGGAGCGTATACTCGACCACTACAGGTCATCCAACCAATCCCTGAAATATTGGTGACATCAGTACCTTCATGTTTAGAGCTATCACCTGATTGGTGGTTGACTAAATGGGATGTGACTTCATAACTCTATGGTACCGCCTTGTTGTTTTCATAAGGAAAAGAAGTTGGTGCTTGGACAATTATTGCATTTTTTCCACTATGAGTTGGCTTAGGATTCTCTTTTCTATAGAGGATTTCCAATGGTCTTGGAAAAGATCTATCGTTTTCTATGCATGGTTCTATGGTCAATACGTGATTATATTTTGTATACTGGTCTATCTCTTCTTCAATGAGATTGACAGCAGTATCTCCGTGACTCGGGAAAGGATTATTCCCCATGTTGGGACCATCTTCCTTAAAGGTAAGCCATTTTGCATTGATCAATTCTTGTACCTTAGTTTTTAAGGCTTGATAATCTTCGATGGAATGCCCCACGACTCCAGCATGGTATTCACATTTGGCGTTAGGATTATACCATTTTGGGAATGGTGGTTCTAGAGGTTTCATTGGCCTCAAGACTACCATTGAATTTTGGAGTAAGTGAGGCAGTAATTGGCTGTACGTGACAGGAATTGGGTCAAAACGGGTTATACTTTTTTGATTGACAGGTGGTCTGTAGTGATTTGAGATTGGACTTGGGTTCCATTGACCTTGTTGGGAAAATGCGGTAGGTGGTGGTTGATAAAAAGGTGGTCTTGAAGGGTGATATTGAGGGTATGAAGCTTGTGTGGTTGCGGCTACATATGGATAAGGAATGTAAGGAGTTTGTGGTATCGGGGGCTGGAAGTTTGGGGGTCGATAAGAATTGATGGGTGGAAAATAGGAGACTCTGGGGTTTACCATTACAGCATTAGCGTCCCCTTCTTTCTTTTTTGTGAATGTCGGTTGGGGCCTTTTTATGCTAGTCGCTGGACATACGATCTTGCCACTCCGCATCCCACTTTCTATCCTTTCTCATATCATGACAAGGTCAGAAAAGTTTGATGACATACTCCCAATCATCTTATCATAAAAAGGCGACTAGAGAGTATCCATAAACATACCAACCATTTCTTTTTCAGATAATGGAGGTTCTACTTGTGATGCCATTTCCCTCCACCGTTGCGCGTATTCTTTAAAAGCTTCATTGTCCTTTTTCAATGAATTTTGCAATTGCATCCTATCAGGGGCCATGTCAATGATGTACCTGTATTGCCTCAAGAAGGCATCATCCAAGTCTTTCCACGAACAAATACGACTTCGCTCTAGATGCATATACCAACTTAACGATGCCCCACTCAAACTATCTTGAAAAAAATGAATGAGAAGTTTATCGTTATGAGCATGAGAAGCCATTTTTCTGCAATACATAGTTAGATGATTTTTAGGACATGTGGTGCCTTTGTATTTTTCAAAGTCGGGAACCTTGAATTTTGGAGGGATAGTCACATCAGGAACCAAACACATGTCGAAAGCTTCGAGACCATAGACATAGACATTATGCCCCTCAATTGCTTTGATACGCTCTTCTAAGACATGAAATTTTTCCTTTGATTGTGTATCATCCCCAATGTGAGATTGATGCCAATTCCCGTTAACATCAAAATGGGGAACTTGAGGTACACTATATGGAATATTTTCTGTGGGTATAGTGTTTTGGGGTGGCACATATCCCAGATGAGGAGGAATTTGTGATTGATTTAAGTTTTGGGGGTTGGCAGCTGAGTGGTTTTGATTATTTTCTATGGGGTTGATGATTACAGGCGGAGTATAACCAGGCGGGATACCATATATAGGAAATTGCATAGCTGCTGTGCGGAATTGTTGCTTAGTCAGGGTAAAACCCGGTGGGTGAGAAGGAGTAGTTTGGTGTTTTTCATTTACAATCGGAGGATCTCCATCTGTATTCTCCTTCCTTGCCAAAGCCTGTATAGCTTCTAGAATTCGATCGACCTTTTCCTTCAGTTGGTTGACATCCGCTCTTATCACCTCTTGGTTTTGCTCGAGTTCATCCATGATCTTAGAATTCGCGCGCGTTCGATAAGGGTGTCGAGGAATCAGCTTTATTGATTTTTTTCTGCTTTTTTTTTTTATAAAAAAAAAAAAGAATAAATAAATAAATAAAATAAAATTTCTATGAATATTAAAATATGAATGTGATGAAAATGAAATCAATTAGTGAATTATGATAGTTGGATATTGGGGAATCATACGCCTTAGGTAATAGCAAGAACAAATTATTAGTGAAGAAAATATGAGGATCAAAAATCGAAATAGCAAATCCTTCATTGATATTGTCAGGTTGCTTGAACTTTAAAAGTAAAGTTTTTTCTTTTTTTTTTTCAGATCCCATTGTCCACTTTAATTTAACACGTGAATAAGGTTCTTATGATTCCCCGACAATCTTGAAAATTGATGCAAAATGCCAAATTATTTTCAAAAGAAACAATGTCATGAAATATGAATGCAATTATGTAGAATGTTAGTTGTGAATATATAACATTTTGAATGAATGTATGAGGTATTTTACTTATATAAATATTCTTATGATGAAAGGGTCTATTGGCTTATGCAGTGAAATTCTCACAAGGGTGGCTCTATAGTTCTAAACACAGTTCCTAGAGCCAATAATCTCATTTTGGAAATATTGGCAACAACAATAGGTAAACTATTTGGAGTGACAATGCCCTCAATAAGATCAAACTGTAGGTGAGATTTTCATGCTAACCAAACAGGATGTACATCCAGAAGGCTACCACTACACAACCTCGAAACTAAACTTAAGTTTTGTTCAAACCCGGGGTGTAAGGTTCCACTCATAAGTGTGTGTCTTAGTAAAAGTGTAGGGTGTGGAATAAGTATAATTCAATAACGATAATAAAACATATATACATAATAAATAAATAAACAAATAACTAAATAAATAGATTAATAAATAAATAAATGAATAAATATCTCCAGTGGAGTCGCCAGCTGTCGCGGCCTAAAATTTCGAGTGTTTCTCGAATTCAATGGAGTCGCCACCAAAATTTATTTTAAAATAGGGAAAATATTGGGAAACCCTTAAAAATAAAAAAAAATAAAAAATGGTCTTTAAAACCAAATTTGAGTTCGGGAGTCGAGTATGCGTAGGGAAGGTATTAGCACCCTACGACATCCGTTAAAAACGGTTACCTATAATTAATTGTGCAAAATTAATTTTAACTTAAGTATATTTATTTTTCTTTATTATTAAATATGAATAACAATCATTACTATTTTTAAAATATGATTTTGAAATAAATACGTACTTAACAAATAAAGGACAAAAAAAGAAATTTTTATTTATGTGCTTGACAAGAATGTGATCTTGCTCCTATACGTATCTCACGGTGCGATGGAGAAATCAAAGCTACGTTGTTCTTGGTTAAAAAAATGCGGATGTGTTGAGTGTGTTTTAAAGAAAATTGGTTTTGTGATAAAATGTTTTCATAAAAAGAAAAATAAATAAATAAATAAATAAATAGTTTGATCTTAGTAAGTATTTTAAAATATGAGTTTTAAGACGATTAAGTTGTACAACTTGTGTCTCAAAACTCAAAGAATAAAGAAGATGTCACATCTAATTTAATCCTCTAAAAATATTTTATTATTCTCGATTTTTAAATTGAATTTCAAAACTACCAAGTAGTACAACTTGTGTTTTAACAACTCAAAGATAAAAAAGAGTTACATCTAATAAATAAATCAATTTTAAATTAGTTAATTAAAGTAAATAAATGAATGAATGAATAAATAGAATAAAATAAATAAAATAAAATAAATAAATAAAATAAATAAAATAAATAAAATAAATAAAATAAATAAAATAAATAAAATAAATAAAATAAATAAAATAAATAAAATAAATAAAATAAATAAAATAAATAAAATAAATAAAATAAATAAAATAAATAAAATAAATAAAATAAATAAAATAAATAAAATAAATAAAATAAATAAAATAAATAAAATAAATAAAATAAATAAAATAA
>JBBPBR010000050.1:38774-62762 GCA_037974775.1 Cicer pinnatifidum
TGATATAATAATATAAAATGATTTAACACATGAAATTAGAATAAAACGCAAGTAAAACTTAACTTTCAACTTCATAATTTTTTATATTTTTAATTTAATTAATAACATATAAATAATTAATGCATCTAGATGGTTTCTATATTATAGAATTATGTTTGACGTCATTAAAAATATATCGATTCTGCATTTTTTAGTTCAAAAATTTAAAGAAGGACAAAAAATGTAGAGTTTTAAAATAAGTAGACCGTTTCTATAAATTGATAATAATAGAGAAATTAAAACTGCAATTAAATTAATATTTATTAGATACTAACATTAAAAAAAATATAAATAATTGATGTGTAGTTGTGTACAAATAAGTAGATAGCTACCATCAGATACTCTTAATTTATGAAAGTTTATTATGCTAAAAAAGGAAAAGTGGTTTTCACCCTTGAGCAAAATGAGAGAAAGAAAATCACTGTTAGAAAAATCTAAATTACAAGCGGAACTTCGCCCTTTACAAAATTAATTTGTCTCTAAATTAGTGATTTATAAAGGTAGTTAGCTTGTCTTTAAATTAGTCTTACTTTTCTTTCTCGTCACACTCAACACTATTCTCAATCTTTCCCAAAATCTAATTTCCCTAAGCTAAAAGATTTTCTTGAGGCTATATTCTCAAATCAATCTTTTGCTCCCAACTCAATTTTGTTTGGTGAAATATATTTAACTAAGCAAATATATTTAGCTTAGCGAATATGTCACAATTTTTGTGTGTTTTTTCTAACTAAGTGAATATATTTAACTTAAGATGTAATCAAAATCTTGTTTAAAGTAAAGATAATCATGGTAATTAAGGATGAGAAGAGGCTATACCGTTCGTGAAGAGCTTGTGATATGTTATATCCTATTTAATAAAGAGGTCAGACTCAGACTCTTTTTACAGTCTATTTATTTAAATACGTGATTTTGTAAAAAAGTCTATTAGACATGAAATAATTTATATATATTTTATTATTTATTAATGTTATTTATTATTTATATTATTATTATTATTATTATTATTATTATTATTATTTATTAATAATCTTTTCTTCTTTCGTTCTTTTCAAGTTCACTCATTCATATTCTTATTTAATTATTATATTATGCAACTGGTTACATGTAACACCCCGGCCCTCGAGCGTTACCGGCAATGTTACCTCACGATCTTCTGAATCCCAGTACCCGGTACCTCAAAGATCCCACTACCAATCTCAAAGATCCCACTACCAATTGAGCTCGCCTTTTTTTGTAACACCCCGGCCATTCCAGTTACCGGCTGTGCTACCTCACGATCTTCTTTGTAACACCCCGGCCATTCCCGTTACCGGTTGTGCTACCTGACGATCTTCTCGTCCCCCCTAACCACTCAGTTGAAAATAGCGAGTTTTTGCCTTCCGTGGAATTCGAGCCCGATACTTGGGGATAAGTACCGTCTCCACACAGATCCCACTACCAATTTTTAGTTATATGTTTATTTTTCATGATAATCCAAATATTATGAATTAGGTTGCTTGGTATGTGTATAGGGACTAATTTTTAGCTTGGTATGTTTATTTTAGTTATAAAGATTTGATAATAAAATATTTTTCATTCAAATGTTTTACACACTATATGTATTCAATTTTACTAAATCCTTTCCTTCAATTTTTTCTTCCTTTAGTTTCTTATTGCCTTTTTCATATGGATTTAAGAGTGAATTACAATTTCGTTTTCTCGTTTCTAAACTTCATTTATATATATTATTTTTCTTAATTTATTTAGAATGTTTTATTCTTCATTTCAAAGAATAAAAATTGTATAATTAAAATTTTTTAGCCTTCAAAATATAAATTTCTTATACATAAAAATATTAAATATAAAATGTATAATTAAATATATTTAGGTTAAATTTATAATTAATTAATATTTATATTTATATACAGTTAGAGAAAATACTAAATTTTCCATTTGATTTTACCTGGATAATATTCATTCTTTAAAGTGCCAATTTTCTTAATTATTAGTTATTAATTTCTCATATGCAATATCTTTTTCTTATATTTTCAACAATTTCTTTTATTTATAAAAAATTAAGAAATAATTAAATCTAACTTATATACTAGTATTTTGTCGCATAACGGAAAAGTTATCTGCTATAAGTATATAATATTGTATTTAAAGGATTTAAAGGCTTCATGAGAAGCTTTTCCTAAGACCATCCCCAACTAGAGTTGCTTTATTTAATATGGACATCTTATTAATCATTCTATTGTAGGAAAAAAAAAAGTGACAAATAGACGTCAATGCTTGTAGAACATCCTCTTTTGCTCAGCCCTAAAAAATGATAGAAAATAGTATAAGAGACTAGTATGGTTGTATTGATTTAAAAAATAAAAAAAAGATTTAGTGTTTATTGGATACTAACAATAAAAACAATATAAATAAGTGATGTGTAGTTGTAAACACACGTGCCCACACAATATCTATTTGAATATTCTTAACCACCATTATATATATACTTGTAATTTATGTAAGTGGTTTTAGAGATTCTAATTTGTCGATTGATTTTAGAGATGGATTTTTTTCCATCACAAATAGAGACGGATAATTAATTTGTTGAGATTGAGCTAAAAAAATTTTATGCTTGAAAAAGAATTTAGAGATAGAATAATTTGTCACAAAGTTAGTTTATCTCTAAATCCTTCTCAATATCCATTTCTAATAAGTCAAACTAATACTCTAAAAATTAAAATTTATATATATAGAGACAAAATGTAGAGAACAATAGAGTCTCAAATGTTTCTCGTCTCCAAATTTGTAAGATCTAGGTATTTTATTTGTATATTTTACTTTATTAGGAGTAGAGATAATTATTCTTGAAATTTGTTGGTGACGGTAAATAGTTTTTTTTAGTGAATTGGATTTTGTTATTTTAACTTTTGGTGATAAAAAAATTATAGAAAAGAAAGAAGCATGAATTGAGAAACATACGTTAAAAACAAAATTAGCTTAAGTTGGGGAGTGAAGATTTAGGGTCTTAATAGGCTTAGGTTGAAAATAACATATTCACCTATCCTATTGATTGAAAATACCGGCATCTCCCATTCATAATCTCAATACTCATATATAATCTAGGAGAAAGAAAAAAACAGAGACTGAAAGAAAGAAAAAAGAAGGGTTTAGAAGAGAAAAAAGAAGGAATTCAAGAAAACCCCTAAGAAGTTAGTCATTCATCCCCGCTATTTAATTATGATCATACTCACACTACGCGAAAAACTGCATTTTACAGTGCTTTTTTTAATCCATTTACAGCGCTTTTTCAAAAAAAAGAGCGTTGTGGAATCGAGCGCTGTAAAAGATACAACATCGCTTTTAAAAAAGCGCTATAAACCATGTAAATATAACGAGCGCTTGTTATGCATATTTTAAAGCGCTTTTTTTTAATAAGCGATGTAAAATGCACACCCATTATATGAGTTATAGGTCTGCATTTTACAACCTTTTTAATAAAAGCGCTGTAAAATGCACACCCATTATATCAGCGCTTTTGTGTGTACATTTTACAGCGTTTTTTTGAGAAAGCGCTGTAAAATGTACACCCAACATATGAATTATAGCGCTTTTCAACCATATTTTACAGCGCTTTTTCAAAAAAGCGCTGTAAAATGTGCTTTTTTTTTTTAAACGCTGTAAATTAAATATTTGAAATGAAAAGCGCTTTTTAGCTTTTTATGGCATTTTTTTTAGAAAGCGCTGTCTTTTATCTTTTTATCCAAAATTATTTTGATCCAAAATCAGTTCACAATTAGTACACACAACAACAAAACATATTCAAATACCATAAGCAGTTCACACAATCAGTAGAACAGAAAACAGAACTGTAACTTAATTAACATATATGTAACTCTGTAACTCTATAATTTACAACCTAATTAACTACATATACATTAAACCTAATTTACAACCTAATTAACTACATATTCATATGCATGTTCATATATTGTGTCCTATGATCATATACATATAATAACTAACAAAATATACATAACATGCACTAGCTACCATATAATATTCAGATTCCTTGCCCAGCAGCAAGCTATTTCCCAGAAAATCAAATAATTTTCATTTCAAGCACATACTGACACCAGTCTTCCTTTAATTCCATTAGATCTTCCTCAGAATATGATGGACTGGAATTGTCAAAGTACTGCAATATAAAAATTGAACATATTATATTAAGTTAGTATCAAATATATAGATAATTTATATATGAAAATTATATAATGAAAATACCGTACCGTTTCTGGGATAATAGTTTTATTCTTGTCAACAATCTCCTTCATGAATCTCAATATGTAGTACCCACAGTCGATGTTGTTTGTTTGACGAGGGCACTTTATTGGGATCCATGTAATGTTATTAGACTTTTGCTTCGACACTGTAGCACCTCTTTGAGCTCGAAAAACTTTTAAGGCACTATCGAATGAATAAATGTGATTATTATAGCATGAACAAACACATTATTTATATATATATGTAAGAAATAAATGAATATTACTTACGTGTCGAGCGTAGTCTTTATTTTGGAGTGATTGTGCACGGGATGCAAATAGTATATAACTTTAGAGACCGCATTGATTGCAAATAGCACCCAATGTGCCCTACAACAACAAAAAATTGGTTAAGCAATTTTGTTTATACACAACTAATAAATTAAATTCTCATCAATTAAAAAAGATAAAATTACGTATCTTGAATTATATGGTGCGAAGAACAATTTATCCTTTTCTATATTTCCTAATAACATATTTACAATGTATTTCTTTACATTTTCAAGATCGAGTTTCCACATTGACATCTTATGCGAAGACAAGAATGAGTATTTATTTGACAATTTCCTCGTACACACGACCTTCTCATACAAAAACCTTTAATGAAAATTTTAAACTAGATTAATTACCAATACATTTAATTAATTACCAATAAATGCAATTAAAAGTATTTTTTACCTTATGTACAAGCTCATTACAGTAGCACTAAGCTCCTTTTGTTCGAGAAGTTCGTATATGTGCTCCTTTTCGAGATATTCAACATACTCATCTCCGAATATATCTTTATTCATGTGTACGATGCGCGAATCGTCGCTGCTGCCCATATTCCTTTTTATTTCGATGTTAAGACACGCCCCATATTTACCAAGGCATGGCTGACTTTTATTAGGAGCAGCAGCAGCAGCAGCGACCGATTTTCTCCTATCCAGTTTTTTTCTTGCTGCAAGTTTGGCAGCTTTATTATCCTCCGACCTTTGTGATTTGGCAGCTCTATTAACCTCCAATTTTTTAGGTTTGCTGCCTTTTTTTGGCTGTAGGGGTGGTTTATTTATTTGGACCTACAAAAATAAGGTAAAATGTTAGTTTATTGAATCTGAAAAAATGACAAACCTTAGGCAATAAATGTGACAAACCTTTTCGGGAGATGTAACTGATTCGTTTATGGGAATCTTTTTATCATTCCCTTTAGGCTTAATTTTCAGCATCTAAATATAAATGTGAAATTAAAGTTAGGAGCGGAAAAAAATCAGCAATTAAATATACATATCAATTAAACATGCATTTCAATTAATTAAATATACCTTATCGAGGGCAACAAGGTTTGTGGGCCATGCCACGTAACTACCAATAGCGTTGCCTAATAACTGCATATCTCCATCGTTGTCCGGTATGGACAATGGTGCAGTTGGTTCGAAAGCAACAATAGGCGATACTTTGACATGGCCCGCAGGGATCAGAGTATTGTGCAATACTTCTCCCGAAGTATTGTACAATTTTCCTTTTCCCACCTTCCGATGAGTAGGTGAGGACAAGTATATGAAACATGGAGTGACACCCTAAATCAATAGTTAAAATATAAGTACGGTTAATATATAAGTTTGTTTAATACATAAGTAATTATATAAGCAAGTAAATAATTAATTACCTCGGAAATACTTTTCAAATCGACGTTGCAACTCGCGGTTTCACTCTCCAATTGTATTTGACGTTGGAGCTGATCCGGAAGTTACTTGTCTTTATTCGTATTCACCAAGAGTGCCACTTGCTCTGATAGGATTATGAGCTTCTCTAATACTTCCTCATTTTATGTAACCACTTTTCATTATTAGTATAAAAAAAATCCCTACTTGCTCTTATAAAAAAAAACTAGAATATGACTTTAAAGGATTTTCAACACCCACTTAATTTATTTACATTTGTATTCATAATCCATAATTAAAAACATTGATTTCAACAAAGACAATTACATGTTTATGCATAAGCCGTGTCTTGATCGATGGAAATGCTCCTCTAGTTGTATCTTTGTTGCTGATAGAAAAAAATTTTCATTTAATGACTTTTTTCGATCTTAATCGACTACAAGGAATATAGGTCTTATATTTGGCTATAAGGTTAGATAAAGTAGTGAAAGAGTTTGGGTTAAACTGTAGGATTAATTTTTAACGGTAATTAAAAAAATTACAAGAAAATAAATTAAGATAGTCACTCATGCATTGTTTAAGAGGAAAGAAAAATTCTTAATATCGTCTTAAAGGAGGAGAAAATAGTTTTAGGGAGATAAATTATTAATATATAACTTTATTATCTCATTATTATTGTAATAATTGTCACACTAAGAATAAAATTTTGTACAATAATCTATAAAAAGGAAAAAGAATATTTAGACATTAAGTAAAAAGAAAATTGATTTGTGAAGACATATTATATTTGAAACAAAGACACATTATATGCAATACTATAGTAGTCACTTAATTACATTTTCCTAATAAACCTTTTTGCCATTGTTTTTTCCCTAGAAGAATACTATTATATATTTCATCGACATTATTTTTAAATACAAATTCTAACATCTTACACGGTATAAATATATGATTTTGTTTTTTTATTAATATTTTTTTTTCACGATGAAGAGAAAAAAATATTAATTGATAATGTATTTTATATGGTATTCGATGTACATGTACGATGTTAACCTTCGTGTGTTCAAATACCATATCAATTTTATCGGTGTATGTATTTTTTCTTAATTTGTATTTTTCTCTCTTTCTTTTACAAAAGGGATAAGTTAAAGTGTAGAGTATAATATATAGCACATATTAACCATAAGTTTATAAGAATACTTCAAAATGGGATATCAACATATGGGTGGCATTTCAATCCCTTTGTTACATTTTAATTTACATGTAATAAGGTGTTCGATCTCTCAAGTGTGTGTATGGAAATTGAATATTTTCATTGATATGAAATATGAGAAAAATTGAAAACTCTTAAAAAATAAGAAAAAATAAAATATTTAAGGGTTAAATTGAAAACTCTTAAAAATATGAGAAAAAATATAGAAAACCTATTATGTACATGTACAAAGAACATCTATTAAAATATGAATTTCATTAATTAATAGTTAGATCTTATAATATTAAAGAAATAATTTATGGCTCTCTAGATTACACATAGTTAATATATTTATTTCAAAATTTATATCAAGTACATTAACTTTTAAAAAATCATTTATGTTTCATTTGAAATGAATTACTATGGTATTGTAATAAATAAATGATAACCTATCTTGAGGATTTTTAATTGTGACATTATATGCATGTAAGGACATCACTCCAATCATATTATATGGATGTAACCTTCATTTCTAAGAATTCAATGAATCTTGATGCATACATAATTCATTCAAATGTTTTACACACAATTGAATACTTTTAATTTATGAAAGTTTATTATCTTAAAAAAGGAAAAATGATTTTCACCTTAAGCAAAATGGAGAAAGATAATCACAGCTAGAAAAATTTAATTTACAAACTGATTTTAGAGATGGAACTTTGTCCTTCACAAAATTAATTTGTCTATAAATTCGTCTCAATATCCGTTTCTAATAAGTCAAACTATTATTTTAAAAATCAAAATTTATTAGAAATTAAATGTACCTGTCTCAAATGTTTTTTGTTTCGCATTGCGTGTCTAAATGAAATTAGGTATTTAATGTTCCAAAAAAATCCGTTCCCCTCTTTTTGCTCTCCAACCCTCTACATGATGTAATAATAATAATAATAATAATAATAATAATAATAATAATAATAATAATAATAATAATAATAATAATAATAATAATAATAATAATAATAATTATTATTATTATTATTATTATTTTTATTATTATTATTATTATTATTATTATTATTATTATTATTATTATTATTATTATTATTATTTAGAACAACAAAAAATCATAAAATTTAATTAAGACATGTAACTTGTGTATTGCTACCAAAACCCTCCATTCACGATGCGCAATTTCTTCCACAGTAAAGAATTTTTTCATTATAAACTTGCATATAACTCAGAATGCTATTAGAAGAAATACTTTCCTTGATAGTGTTGGTTTCGTGTCTCTACTTATTCTTATGGCTTCTCAAAAACAAAATCTATTGATCGCTTCTACTTGACACATAATTTAAGTAAATTTATGCTTTAGATAGGCTTCATGACTTCTCCTCCCTTATTAATCAAATAGTTTTCTGTATAGATTTAACATAATTTACTATTTACTTTTCTTTATAGTGGAGAGAGTGTTAGAGTTGGGTTAATATATTTTGTACAATTTGTTGGCTATATAGTACAAACTCGTTCGATAATTTATTATTGTACTAACTAAAGTAACTCTTAGAAGTTTAACACTTTAAGATTCCCAAAATCGTCACAAGAAATCTTCATATAAATTTATTAACTATGATAAATGACATGCTACTTATTTGTCGATTAGAGAAATAGAAATTCCCGAACATCGCAAGTGGATGGTTAATAGGATGGGTCCTAATAAAAGAAGAGTAACAAATGAGTATATGATTGATGTTTTGGAGTTCACTAAATTTACTTGTGCACAAGAAAAACTAAAAAAAAAAAAAAGAAAAAAAAAGAAAGTTGAGATACCCATGTAAAATATATACGTGTAAAAAACATCAGATAGTTGGCGATGTCAAGGGCCACCTATGTATGAAGGGATTTATATAAGGTTACTATTATTGGACTAACCATGGTGAAAAAAGGCCTCAAATTATGTCGATGGTTTCAAACAACTATCATGGAAGTAGTGGGGTTTGGGATAACTTTAACGACTTTGAGCAAATGATAATGGATGCAGCTGGATCATCTCTTGGTACATATATTAAGCAACAAAAATTGATTATGGAGTACAAATAATGGAAGGTCCTAACCCAAAAGCCAAAAAAGAATTTTGATATGTTGAAAGTTGTGTAAGCTCCCTCGTATAATGGATGTCAAAATTATTCTTACCTTTTTGCTGCAATATATGCTTTAAGTATCAAGTCTGACTTCAATATCTCTAAGACTTTCTTTATTCAATGAATTGATTTTATGGGAAAGGCGTTCCCAAATGAGAATTGAATGTGTGACAACTTCTATCGTGCAAAGAAGTTAGTGGAAAATCGTAGATTGGGTTGCATAAAGATTCATTGTTTCCCAAATGGATGTATGAGATATTACTCTCCTGGTGATAAAAATCTTTGTAGTTGTAAAATTTGTGGTGAAGATCATTACAAAAGCATCATTAGAAATGGTAAGGTTAGAGAAGTTCCTTGGAAAAAGATGCAGTGTTTCCCTTTTATACCCAATCTTCAAATACTTTATTCCTCAACGCAAACTCCAAGACAAATGAGGTGGCATTGTGGGAATATAAGACATTAAAGCTATTTATTGCATCCATTTGAAGGAAACTTGGAATAATATTGAAAAAAAGTTATCCCAAATTTTCAATAGACTCTTGAAATGGGAGGCTAGGATTGTTGATGATGGATTTGCACCATTCCATATAACATATAAGACATATTCATGGTAGCCAATATTTCTCCTTACAATCTTCCACCTTGGATGTGCATGAGAAGAGAGTTCTTATTCTTTACCATTATAATTCCCAACCCTTCAAATCCAAAAGAGAAGATTGACGTGTACATACATCCACTAATAGATGACCTTAAACATTTGTAGAATTCTCGTGTGATGACTTAAGGTGTCTCACTACACCAGAATTTTGTCGTCAAAGCTTGTTTATTATGACTTAAGATGTCTCCATATGGGATGTTGTTCAGCTAGATGACAATGGAAAAACTTGTTTGTCCAATTTGTATGAAGTATACAAAAGCATTCACCCTTCAACATAGTTGAAAGCTTACATTTTTTACTATCACCCACAATTCTTTCCCCTTGATCATTGCTACATAAGGAATACAAATTCTTTTAAGAAAACGGAAAGTTGAGATAATGTTTCCTCCACAAAGGATAAGAAATGAAGAAATATGGGAATTGATTTACCAAGCACAATTTGATCTCTGTATGATTATTTGTCGGAGTATGAAGCTTTTTACAATTGGACCAAAAAAAACATCTTTTGGGAGTTACCATATTGAAAAGAAAAAAAAAATCTACTCCCTCACAATCTAGATGTAACACATATTGAGAGAAAAATGTTTCTCAATATATTGTATACCATAATGGACACCTAGGGCAAGATGAATGACACTTTAAATGCTAGATGAGACTTGACAGATATTTATAGACAGAAATATTTAGAGCTACTAGATGGTGGAAAGGGAAAGCTAAAAAAGTCGAAAGCAAATTTTACATTAACAAAATAACAAACATTACTTGTGGTGAGTGGAATAAAAAACTAAAACTACAATATGGGTATGCCTCCACCTTGTGTAGGTGTTTTGATATGCGGGAAACAATTATTTGGAATGAAAAGTCATAATTGTCGTGTGTTCTTGCAAAACATGCTACCAAAATATAGATTTTACAGTACACATTTCATATTATTTTTTAACTAAAAGCGTTGTTGTATTAAATTTTGAAAATACACGAAGAATAAGACATCACTTTTTTAAAAAACATTGTTATAGCTCCTGATAGTTATATATAATAACAAACCTTTAACAAAGCTTTTTTGATATCTAACATATCATTTACAGTTATTTCTTGATATCTACCATATCATTCCCTTTTAATAAAATTAAAATCAATCATTACCTAAAAAAATTATTCCGTTTAATACCTATTAATTTCCTATAATGCCTAATATGCATAGATATATATTAATCTCTTTTTTTTCTTCTTCAATGCTCTTTTCTTGATTTGATCTAGTCTAATTTAAATTACTACATTTGTACTCTTAATACTTTTTTAAATAATACAATGCCTAATTAGCTAACTGTTTATAATGAAATTGATGCACAAATAATAATGCATCTGCTTATCAATTTGTTTAAAATTTTATTTTATGTGTATATATCTATGTATACCACAAATTCTATTATATTTTTTATAGATAAATAAAAACATATTTAATATATAAATATTTATAAATCATAATATAATAAAATATGCACATTTAGTAAAAAAAAACAAGAAGAAAAGAAGCATATACACATATTGACTATTTTATAAATTCAAACAAAATTGTCACAATGCAATCTTTGTCTTCTTTTTTTTTTTTTACACAAATATGTTAGCGAACCCTCTCTCTGCGCAAACTCTCTGTGTGTTTCTTCAACCTCCAAACCCTTTCTTATTTTGTCGTCACATCTCATCTCCAACAAAAACCGTTCTTCAACATAACTCATCTCATCTCCGACCACGTTACTTGTATCTCATCTTCGACGCAACCCTTCTTTAAGCGACATGGTCTCAGATACAACTTCGTCATCACATCTTAACATCTCCGTAATCTTATGTGTTGCTTTGTCTCTTTGTTAGGGTTTCATTTGCAAATTTTTAGGTTATGTTTCAACATTTTGTACCTTACTAGTTATTGTCACTGTTCTTTATTTATAGGGATCTGTTTCAACATTTGGATTTTTATCGCTAGTGTTCTCGATTTTTAGGGTTCTGTTTCAAAATTTTAGGGATCTGGTTTTGGTTTTGTATTGTTTAGAGAGAGAAAAAAATAAATAAACTATATATTGTTCACTTTGATTCAAACTGCAATTTAAACTATATCCCATTAAATAAAAAATGTTAATGCATGCACTTGCTGAACTAAATCATGAAAGCAAAGTAAAATATAGGGTAGTTGATATGAGCAAGTAAAATAATGTACAATAGTTGATATACGGAAGTAAAATAATATAGGGTAGTTGATATATGATTGATTCATGAGAATTATTTCACATATTAAATACATGAATTGTTTCACATACTAAGTATAGGGTAGTTAATATGTAATTATTTTACATATTAAGTACCATAATATAAGGTAGATAATATAGAGTAATTGTTTCACATATTAAGTACATGAATTGATTTATATATTAACTAATGGTTTAAAGTGTCTCATCTTATATGCTCTATTTATCTTTCCCTACTTATTGCATGGTTAGAAAGAAACATAGTACAATACTTTGGGAGATATATTGCACCATAATTGGATCCCAATCTTGGATGTTGTTTGTCATCAATGCCACCTCAAATATATTACCTCATAAATCCCAATCTTGGGTGACATTGCTTTTATCTTTAAATTAATAACACCTACGACCATATTTTTCTAAGAAAAGCACTATTAAATATCTAATAAATAAAACCTACGACAACACTTTTTTAAAAAATCGCTATTAAAGACCTACGACAGCACTTGTTAAAAAAGCGCTATTAAATACCTACAACATCGCATTTTAAAAAGAAAAAAAGTACTTTAAGATACCATCTACGAGCACACTTTTTAGAAAAACGCTGTAAAATGAGACACCTACAACAACACTTTTATCCAAAAAGCACTATAAATTTCTATCTACGAAAACGCTTTTTAGAAAGGAGTTGTAAAATAAGACACCTATAACAACGCTTTTATCCAAACACTTGTAGAAAATAGAGTTTTTAATACAACAAGTTAAGTCGTTTATGTGTCACCAAACTTAAGAAATGAGGCGGAGGTTTATTTAAGTTGGTTTTCCATATAAATGAATTAACAAAATGAGACAGTGACAATTTTGTAAATATGTGAAACACGTTTAACATGACTATATTAGCAACCGACTTAATAACGACGATAAAAAAAATTAATATATCCTATTTTCCTCCATGTTTAAGTCGGTTACTTGGGTAAACGACTTAATAAAATGAGGTGGTGGCAATTTTGTAAATATTTGAAATTTGTTTAATGCGATTCTATTGGTAATTGACTTAAGGTAGACTAAAAAATATAAAAGATCCCGTGTAATTAGCGTTTTATCTTCCTGCTCCCATAACCTTCGCGCTGTAAACCTCCACCATCTATTCCTAACCTCTATATCATGAAGCACTTACAAGCTGGATTATAACTTCCTGCCTTTCTTCTAATGTCAACTTCACAACCCATTGTCGTTTTATCGTCACCACTTCAATAATTTATTAAGACAAGTTTGATGCTCAAGTTAAATTACATATTTTACATCTTTAATTTTTTATAATTTTTTAAAATATTTCAATTATTCTGTTATTGTAAATTTCACATGTACTTAGATAGATATTCACAAAGTAATAACAATAAGGAAGAAAATAATAGTATACTATTAGATTATTCTTAGCTATTATGAATACGACACTTTAAGACAATAAATAAAAAGTAAACTGTATATTTCTTGAACAATAAAATTGTACTAGTTTTAATCTTTTACCTTAATCTTTACAATTATTTATTTTTAACAGAAATAGTTATGGATCGTAGGTGGATGAATGTTAATAGTCAAAGTGTAGTCTATCAGAAAGGTGTGGAAGAATTTTTAGTATTTGCTTTAAAATAAACTTTCTAAAATTGAAGGAAAGTTTTATTATCCTCCTGTTAAATGTTTAAATGTAAATCAGTTACCGTTTAGAGAAATAAGAAATCATTTTATATATTATAGGATATGCCAAACTTATACAAAATGAATATGGCATGGTGATTCGTTAAACATGACAAATGTATCAAAAAGAGAAGAAATTCGTGAAGATAAGGACAATCGGCATGAGGACATGATTCTTGATATTGGACAAGTGTCTTTTCAAGGTGCACATGTTTTGATAGTTTGTGCAATGACAAAGAAGAGGCTTTGTATCCAACATACACTAACTTCACACGGTTGTCTACGGTGCTGAGATTGTTCACAACTTGAAAGTGAGAAATTGATGGACAGACAAAAACTTCATAGAACTGCTTGAGTTGTTGAAAGAAATGCTTCTTGAAGATAACACATTGTCAAATCGTTGTTATGAAGCAAAGAAGATATTGTGTCCAATGGGTATGGAGTATAAGAAAATACATGCATGCCCTAATGATTGCATACTATACGGAAATATGGTTAAAGAGTTGAACCAATATCTTGTGTGTGGGATATCACACTATAAAGTGAAGGATGGTGATTCCAATTGCGATGAAAGCATAACAGGTCCTCCTACGAAGGTGTTATGGTATTAGATGGCATGTTGATGGGAGGCAACGTGATGGAAAACTTCGTCATCCAGCTGATTCATTGCAATGGAAGAAAGTTGATGAATTGTATCTTAGATTCGGGAATGAGCCAATAAATCTTAGACTTAGACTTGCCACAGATGAAATGAACGCATATGGTAACATAAGTAGTAATCATAGTTCATAGGTCACTCTCTTAATTATCTACTATCTACCTCCTTCGATTTGCATGAAGCACAAACACATTATGTTATTTATGATGATTTCGGGTCCAAGGCAACCTGAAAATGACATAGATGTTTATCTAAGTCCATTGATTGAAGACTTAAGAATTCTTTGGGAGGAAGGTGTTGAAGTGTTTGATAGTTATTCTTGTGATTTTTTTAAAATGCATGCAAGGTTAATTTGCACCATCAATGATTTTCTTGTGTATTGAAACTTGAGAGGTTATAGTGTTAAGAGATATAAAGTGTGTCCTGTATGTGAAGAACACATATGCTATGTCCAATTAAACGATGGAAGGAAGATTGTTTACATTGGACATTATATATTTTTTTAAACCTAATAACCCATATCGTAGGTTGATAAAAACGTTTAATGGAGATCAGGAGAATAGAATTGCTCTGAAAGCGTTAACTGAAGATCAAATTTATCAAAGGTTGAAGGATGTCAATGTCAAATTTGGAAAGAATAAAAAACAATCCATTGAGAAAAATGTATGGAAGAAGAGGTTTATGTTCTTTAGTTTTCGTTATTGGTCCTGTCTAGATGTTAGACAACGTATTAATGTGATGCATGTGGAGAAAAATGTGTGTGATAGTGTGATTGGAACACTTCTCCACATTCTAAGAAAAACAAAGGATGGATTAAATGCTCGTTTAGATATGGTTGAGATAGGTATACGATAAGAATAAGCTCCACAATCATCAGGTAAGCGAACATATTTGCCTCCAAGTTGTCATACTTTATGAAAATATGAGAGAAGACTTTTTGTGAGGCCCTAAAGGCATAAAACTTCTGACCTGATATTTTTTAAATGTAAATAGTTATATCTCAATAAAGTCTCATGATTGTCCTGTATTAATACAACAACTACTACCAATGGATATTCGTGGAATATTGCCTAAAAAAGTGAGAGATGTTTTAACTAGGTTGTGCTTATTCTTCAATGTTATATGTAGTATAGTCATTGAACCTACAAAATTAGATGAGTTCGAAAATGAAGCTGATACTATTTTGTGCCAACTGGAGATGTATTTTCCTAGTTCTTTTTTTGACGTTATGCTTCACTTAATTGTTCATATAGTGAGAGAAATAAGATTATGTGGTCATGTTTATTTAAGGTGGATGTATCCAATTGAGCAATGCATGAAGATCTTAAAATGGTATGTGAAGAATCCAAACCTTCTTGAAGCATCTATTGTTCAAAGGTACATTGCCGAAGAAGCTATTGAGTTTTGTTCAGACTATATGTCAAAAGCGGACACTATAGGAGTTCCTAAGTCTTGTCTTGAGGATAGATGCACAGGTAAGGTTATACGAGGTTTAAAACTTAAGTACATGAGGCGTGACGAATTACTTCAAGCATATTTGCATATGTTGAATAATATTAAGGACGTTCAACCTTACCTTTATGCTCACAAAAATATTTTCAAGGAAAAAATCCTTTAATGAATGAAAAATGGTTGTTGAATGAGCATAACAAGACTTTCTTAAAGTGGTTTAAAGAAACCACTTTAACCGATAATACATGTTTTGTTACATCAATATGGCTAGTAGATGGACCTAGTTTTGATGTCATAACTTGGACCAACTACGATATCAATAATTGTACCTTCTATACAAAGGCTCAAGATGACAAAAGTACAATGCAAAATAGTGGACTTATGGTTGTCGCCGAGTCAATGCACTTTTCAAGTTCAAAAGATAAAAAATCTTGTGACATCAATATCTTACTTTGGGATCATTTAAGAGATTTGGGGTGTCAATTTTATTAAGTTTAAAGTTCATGTGTTTTAAATGTAAATGGATTGACATAAACAATGGTGTTAAAATTGATGAATTTGGTTTTACATTGGTAGACCTTGAAAAAGCAGCTTGTATGGATGAACCTTTTTTTATGGCATCTCAAGCAAGACAAGAGTTTTATGTTAGTGATCCTTCTTACAAAAGGTGGCTAATGGTTCTCCAAGGTAAAAACATGTATGGACCTAATGAAAGTCTAGGTTCACTGCTAGATATTTTTTTAGACTCCCTCTTTCTCACAATAAATACTTGGTTTCATTGTAGAAAATGTAGAGGAGGATGTGTATGCCACTTGTGATGATCATCAAGAAGGGATATGGGAGAATATTTACACATGACAATTTTAGGAAATAAAATAGTACAATATCATAGTTTTATATAAATAAACTTTTCTTTGTTTATAATTTTTTACTTGAAATAATGTCATCCTTATATGATAGTTTATTTATAGTGTCATGTAATTTATTCATTATTTTGAATTGTTACTGACCATAATTATATATTTTTTAAATAGAGACACATGGGTGCTCCCTCAGCTCCTTCACAAAATGGATCAGATATTAACTTTATTAAAAAAAAAATGTAGACACAACACTCGAATGACAAAGTTGTTACATAAGTGTAAGGATATTGATAAGTTATCGATTGATTTTGATCAATCAATTGGACTACCTATAAGTGATAACAAAAAAGCTTTCATTGGTCATGTGGCTTCCCTTGCTCGAGACAAAGTCAGTATTTTAGCCAATGAATGGGATGAAGTACATGAAGACATGAAGAAAAAAAATTGGGCAACAATTAATGTAATTTTAATTATCTTTGTTATTATTATTTTTGTACTTAATTATAGTATTTTTATACACTAACTATTATATTTGATGTGTAATCTAGGAAACATGGAATGTTCCTAATAATGAATGTATTATAAATAAAAAATTCAATATATAATATGGGTGAGTATTGGAGGGCATTTAAAGCTACATTAACAAGGAGATAATTAAATAATGGGGACCTGAGTCACAAATCTCATATTGATGTATATCCTTTTATTGACGACAAAATATGGCAGGTGTTCATTAAAACCAAAGAGAATCCTTCCTTTCACGCTAGTTGTATATATGATTTGATTGTTCTTTCTAATATTTTACTATTATCTTTAATTGGTTTATTATTTACATAGGAGAAAAGAAAAAAAGCACAAATGATTCAATCTTTTAATATGTACCCAAATAGATTGTCTTGTGGGGGATATGCATTGCTAGAGAAGATGATAATTCAAGAGAAATTAAAATAAAAGCAAAAATAACCTAGAGACTCAGAAGTTTCACCTCCAACTCCGCCATCCCGCTATGAGAAATGGAAGAGAGCTCGACAAACACCATCAGAAGAGCACACATCAGAAGAAACACGTCGTATTATTAAAAAAATTGTAAGTAAATATGTAATTCTAATTTCTTAATTACATATTTATGCATAACAAGTCTAATATATATTAAAAAAAAGTTGTATGTTTTAGGATTCTCTTGTGGAACAAACATCTCAAGGAAACTTCCATCCAAAAGGACGTCAAGATATCTTGACGGAAGCTATTGGGCAACCTGAACACCCTGGTCGTGTTCGGGAAGTTGGTAGAGGTGTGGAGATTTGCCAATACTTTGAATTCTCCACCTATTATGAGTAGCAACAAATAAAGACCATAAAAGTAGAGCTTACTAAGGTGATTAGAGAGCAAGAAAGGCAAGATATATCATTTATACCACTTTACATGCAAGCACAAAAGGTAGTTGTTCTGGTGTGGCACCTATACTAGATGAAGAGGACGATACCCTAAAACATTATTGTGAATTATATATTGATAGACTTACTCATATTGTGGCATATGCCGATGTGTACAAGTTGGGACCCACTATACATAATCAACTTTTAAATAATGATATAGTGAGAGTTATAGTTACGAAGATGCAAATGCTCAAGTACCTATGCCCACTGTGAGATTTCAACAGTTGGTGAAACCCCATAATTTTATTCAATGGCAAAAAAGACTCTAGAGACTTGTTTCCAATAAGGTATTCGTTACTCTTTTTATTTTTTATGTACTTAAATACTTGAGTCTTCTTAATTATGTTGGCTAATATACTATTTTTAAAGGTTAAGGTTATTGAGGTATCAAAGAAATATGATGTTCCACCAAAAAGGTAAAACTTTCAACTAAATTATGTTCAACAATTGATGGTAATGACAATGGAAAGGTAAAAGCTTTTAGAATTTAAGTTGGAACATGGTGGAACTAGTTTTTTTTTTCTTCCATTGAAAGATATTATAGAGTTGTGTATGGGCAAAGAAGAGATATACATCACCATTTTACAAGTTTGGATAACGTAAGTATGTTTTATTTGTAAATTGGTAAATTTAGCCAAATTATGAATTTCATTTATAATGAAAATTAAGTTTCATATCATAGGTATCTACATCATCGTTGTATTGACTTAGGAAATAGTGAAGTGTGTCGTTTTATTGATCTAAGTTTCATCCAAAGTGAAAATGATTCAACTAATGCTCAAGTCTACATTCAAAAGAAGTTGTACGAGGAAAAAAGAACTTGTTATCTAGCACCTTATCTCATAAAGTAAGTATCTTCTATTATAGTTATCGCTTATAATAGAGAAAATTGAATATAACATATATTTAATTATTTATTATAGTCGTCATTATTATAAAGTGACTTAAATAAATGCAAAAAAAAAAAAAATCATCGTTTTGTACTGAAATTCTATTTGGAGACCAAAACTGGGGAGAAACAAAATGGGGAGACTACTTTCGCGATTCAGCTAAAATAGGGGGACCAAAACTGCAATTAAGTCTCCATTGTATTATTATTCAACTGGTGTTTCATGTAGGAGGACAAGAGTGCCACAAAATGATAATTGATGTATCTTTTTGAAAGGTTGGATCATCTATCCACTTTTTTAATAATTATCATGCAATATTTATTGTATTAATTTGTTCAAATACTTTTAAAATTAAATAAAACCATGTTCATTAATTTGAAGATTTTTTTTTCAATTAGACAATCTTTTTAAAAAATATCAAAATACTCTACTTTAAAATTAAAATATTAAAATGTTCAATCTTTTTGTTTCTTGTATGCAACCAAATATTGTGTTGAAAATTTTCTTTTTTCATTAGATTACATATTGGGGATGGAGACCATATTTTGGTTTGATATTTTTCTATTTTTTTATATGTTAATGATATAATGCAACCTATTGGAAGGAAATTTTCAATGCAATATATAGTTGCGTCTCCGACCTGTGTGAACTCTTGAAAGACCATAAGAATAAAGCATTTTGGTACGTTAGTTTTAAAGTAGAATATTTTGAAGAAGAAAAATTATTAAAAAGAGATTATAATTACAAAAAATCTTACACAGAAAAGTTAATGTTAGACAAAATTGGCATGGCAAAGAATATTTCAAACATGTAGTAATAAGAACTATAAAGAAAAAAATATATATTTATAATAAAAAAAATTAAAGAAAACAATGTATAGAATGTAGACAATCGGTCCTAAGAAAAAGAAATATTACAATTAACAACAAATGACGAGAAAATGTCTAACCTCTATGAACACTTTTGTTGATCCATACCTCAACCTGACCTTGACATTCCCAATTCTCATCACTTTACAAGCAATGTTATTTCCCATTAGCACATTTCCAGCAACAACTTTGCTGTATGAACCAAACCATTCTTGATTAATAAGCAGCTTAAGTCAAGAATCTATCATGTGTATGAATCTTTAGTCACTATAAGAACATATGAGCTTTCATATCCATCTGCCACCACAACCATATTTCTTTAGAGTCTTTGCCTCTCTTTTTCTTGAGTTCAGGACAATTCTTTCTAAAATAACCTTCCTTGTAACAAAAGTAGCAACTTTTCTTTTGTTGGTTTTACCCTTTTGCTTGTTCTTGCCATTGCTTTACTTTTTTTATCTGATCTGCATTTCAAAAACAACCCCTTAGCATCTCCACCTTCACCTTTGTTATAATGTGATCTTCTTCTTCATTTCTCGATAAATAAGTGTGGCTTTGACATCCTCAAGAGTCAAAGTTTCTCTTCCAACATCGTGATATCCACTAGATTTTCAAATGATGGTGGGAATGAGCATAATAGCACTACTTCTTGATCTTATTCATCAACCTCACATCAAGAATCTTCAGATCCATTATTTCCTTTGTGAAGAGTGCAACATGATCTTTAATTGATAATCCATCCTCCATCTTCAGTTGATGTAGTCTTTTCTCCATCTTCAGTTGATGTAGTTTCAGCCATACCTTTACTGCACTTTCTATGTAAATAATTTCTCGAAGAACCTCATCACCTTAGTGAAAGAATTATTGTGTATGAGCCCTGTTGATCATGTCTTTCTTTTAAACCACATAGTACAAGCCACAAGCCATGCTTTATATAGTTAACACTCACTCCAAAGTTATTTACAACAACAACTAACTAACTTTAACTACTTATAACAGAAAATGAGGCAAAGGTAAAACTAACACACGTTTATTACAAGAGTTTATGGACTTCTTTTATTATTGTTTGCTTTAGGTGTATTTGTTATTCTATGTTATTTGGTGCTTATGGATAATGTTGAACAAGTGAGTCCAAACATAAGGGGTGAATGGTAAATTTTAAAAATTTAAAATACAATAAATAATTGAAAATTATTGAATAGTTTTAAGTGTGATTCTTGAAAATAAAATATAAGGTGGAAGAGTAAATAAAGCGTATAAAGTAAATACGTGGAAATAAAAGAGTGAGAAGTGATAACACAAGAATTTATAGTAGCCACTACTAACTTAAGGCCCAGGTTAAGTTTCACAAACAATAATATTATTGAAATAAATCAAACTTTTAACATAAAATAAGAAAAAAACCTTTAACAACCTAAAAGAACTCTTCACACAAAAAATATCATTTGAAGAAGAGCTTTTAACTACAAAAGATATCACCTCTCTTTAGCAATAAAATTACTCCTACTAATATTATAAAAAGAGATAAGAGTGATTTACACCATGAGTTTAGATGAACAAGTTGAAGTACACAAATAAATATTACAAGTCAAACTATGTAGTAAAAATATAACTCTCAAAGAAAAACTATTGCAGTGAGTAAACAAGAAGATAAGAGAAAAAGAGAAAGTAGATTGGTGTGTACTATTTAAAAAATCAAATTTTTTTCCCACACCCCTCAAATTTTTTTTAAACCCAAAATACCCTTTCCTCTTTATTCAATTAAACAACATTTCTAAATTCATCATCTTCATCTTCATTAACCTTACACCTTCACCTCCTTCATCTCCTTCATCTTCAATCATCTACATTCTTCAATCTCTTCATTCATTTTCAACTGTAAACCCAATTTAATATTCAATCAAGTAAGCAGTCTTCAATCATCTTGAACACCATCTTCAACACCTTCAACACCATCTTGAATCACTTCAAGCATCTTCAATCAATCAACGATATGTTTGACGTGCATTGTAAACTTATTTTATTGTCGTCAAACTTTCAACATTGTGATCCCTCAATGCATTAAAATGTTTTTTGGTTTTACAAAGTTCTTAGTCATATCACCAAGCACATTTTTCTCATCTTAAGACAATTGGCCTAAGAAAGAGTGACCAGTCAGTTTTTTGGCCAATTCGTGGTTATGGAGACCACATATTACATGCAAATACCATCCATCACCAACACTTGATCGTGTTCCACTCAATCTAAATGGACAATCACATTTTCTAGTTCAAGTACTCCTCGTAAGATTAGGATTCTTCCTTGGTCTATATTTACCACTTCTTAGACAACCAAGAATTAATTTTGTATTTGTTCTTGGTCGTGCGGTCGCAGTTTCAGATCTAAAAATCACAACAACAATTTCATTTTCCCTTCCAACATTTCTAGCCCATTTCAATAATTCATCTCGTGTATCAAACATTATGCCGGTTGTAAACACATCAGTCAAATAAATCATAACAGGTTCAACTCCGTCATTCATAGCGTCAAAATTAGGTTCCACATCATCACACATTTCTTCAAAATCAGGATCCAAATCATCACACATTTCTTCAAAATCATCAGATTTCAAACCTTCATACATTTCGTCACTGTTGTCTCCCCCTTCATTCATTTAACTGCATCCAATAAATTACATAAATATAACATAAAAATTCTTAAACACAATAAACAAAAAAAATAAAAATAAAAATAAAAAAATTGCATGTTTATAACCTTTATGTGAACTGAGAATACGTATGTGTACGTGAACTCAATTCACGTAGTACATATGTGAATTGAATTCAAGTGAACTTACGTGAACTTAGTTCACGTACGTATGACATTTCAAATATTTGTATTCTTTACGTGATATGAGTTCACGTATGTATACGTGAATTCAAATCACATGTAGGCTACGTGAATTGAGTTCACGTACATCTACGTCATCTCAGTTCACTTATGTAATATCAATTTGAAACCTCCATTACTATACGCAAACTTAATTAGCGTATGGGTACGTAAACCTAATTCATGTACAATCTAAATTTTCTTCATTTCATCAGGTACGTGAATTCAGTTTACGTAAACATACGTGAACTGAGTTCACGTACGAAACCCAGATTTGGAAAAAAAATATCAGCTACAAAATACATACCTAGTTGATTTGATTCACTATAATGATGAAGATGTTCAAAATGATTAAAGATTATTGAACATCAAATGCATCAAAATGATTGAAGAATATTGAAGAAGATTGAAGTTGGTAGGTAATGAAGATGAAGATAATGAAGATAAAAAATGAGTGGTTAATTGAATAAAGAGAGAAGGACAATTTGGGTATTTTGAGTTTAAAAAAATTTGAGGGGTATGAGAAGTAATTTGAAGGGTGTGGGAAGCAAAATTGTTAAAAAATTTTATGATTCTTCATGTGTGATTTTTTGTCATAATTATCAATCATTATGACCCACAATCAAATATTTTTACCATTTAAAAACAGGGAGCTGGCATTTATAATCTATTATTTTTAATTACATAATTAATAATTTGAACGTTTATAGAAAAAATGGAGGTAGCTATCGCAATCATAATCTATTATAGTGTTAACTATAATCAATTATTTTATTTAAAAGCTTCTAAAAACGTACAAAACATGCATTTTTTAGATTTTAACAATAAAATATTCTAGTTTTGGTTTGGTTTTTGTAAAATATTTTAAGAAAAAGGTTTAAAAAGAAAAAAAAAATGTGTGAATTAGTGTGAATATTTTCAAGAGAGTTTTTACTATTACTTACGTTTTATCCTAAAAACAATCAATCCATAAAACAAAAAGCCAATTGTAAGATCATTTTTCCGCTTTTTGAATTATTGTTTATTTCAGGATTCCTTTTTCCATCATCAAAATAATA
>JBBPBR010000052.1:8429-23430 GCA_037974775.1 Cicer pinnatifidum
CATTCCCTGTTCCTTATTCCATTCTTTGTTTTGAAAGTTGAAGGGGAAATATGGGTGGGTAAATCAATGGAACAAAAGGAAAATGAAGAGGAATAAAGAAGTAATGAGGGCGACCACCATGCCAAACGGCGGCCTTAGCGCCAACGGCGACCTTAGCGTCACCAGCGACACAACCTCGATGATGGTGACACTGCCAGTGACGACCATGGCAACGGTGGCATCGACAATAGCAGCAATGAAGAAGACAGGTTCGGATTTATTTTTGTTCATTAAATAAAAGTTTATATATTTTTTTTTAAAATAAAAGAGTGATTTTGATGATGATGATAAATAGCAAGGTATATATATTGAAGAAAAAATACCTTAATATTGTTGTTTGTTCCTAAAAACTCCTTCTGATTTCTTCCTTTTTTCGTTTTTTGTAAGTGTGTTTTTCAGTAGAGTTAATTTCAGATCCTCTCCCTTTTTTGAAATTTTATAGGGTGTATTTATAGAGTTTTTTATATGTTTAGTTGCTTTCTTTGTCTGCCTTGATCCTTCTCTATCAATGTCCTGTTTGGTGTTCTGATTTATTTGCTCATCATCTGCGTTTTTCTGCATCTTTGATGCTTTCATTATTTGTTTTGATCTGAGCTTTGCTGAGCTTTTATTTGTCATTTAGTTTCTGTTTTTTTAAACTCAAAGATTTGTCTCTTTGTTAACTATGATATGTACAATGGCTGATTTATGAAAGTTATCTCTTTATGTTTCTGCAATTAGTTACAAGTCAAAAGGTCAATGACACTGTATAGGAAACAGAAAGGCAGCAACTACACAGGGCCAAACACTGCATCATGAACAGAGATGAAGCAACAACAACAAAACAGAGCCAAAGCAGGCTGTCTTAATTTAGTTTGGTTTAAATCTTATTGTAATTTAATATTTATGGTTGTAATTTAATTGTAATTGTAATTTAAAAATTTATTGCTTTATTTGACATTGTAAATTAATGAGATTACTTATTGTAAATATATTTACTCTTTTTTAGTATATATATTTTCCTTTTTGATTTATTCTTGGACAAAATTAGGGTACTACAGCTGCCCCTATTTAATTATATTTTACTTGAAAAATATGAAAATAGAATAACAATAGTATTCGTTTTCATGTTATCAAATAAAATATAAGTAAATATAAGGACCTAAATTTTGTCCCATAACGAACACATGTATTAAAGTGCATTTGAAATGTTTAAGTGAGAATGATGCAAATTTTTAGATGTGCAAAATAATCGTCTTCGCATTAATTGTTGATGCATAGATCGCCAGAAATAAAGATGATCGTCTTCGGATTGGTTACCGATGCGTGGATCTATAGAAATTAAAAATGATCGTTTTCGGATTGGTTACCGATGCGTAGATCTATAGAAATTAAAAATGATCGTCTTCGGATTGGTTACCGATGCATAGATCTATAGAAATGAAAATGATCGTCTTCGGATTGTTTACCGATGCGTAGATCGTAGAAATAAAAAATGATCGTCTTCGGATTGGTTACCGATGCGTAAATCTATAGAAATTAAAAATGATCGTCTTCGGATTGGTTACCGATGCGTAGATCGTAATTGGTCCAATCTTGAAGGTAGATAAAGAGGATAAATATATGATACTTGCGATTCAAACGATAAGGTATAAATGATTCATGCGTGTGTGATGCATTGAGTATATGTAAAGTGTCAATGAAGATGCCTGGATCATGCAAGTATGAGTAAATTATGTATGGTTTATGTGTCATGCATTATAGATAAATTTTTGTTCTTTTATTTGATTCCCCGATCCTTATGCTTTTCTCTGTCTCAAGATTCAATGGATGAATAAAGACAAATATTGTTTTCACATGATGATTCTTCGTATCTATCGAATGACCGCTTGTTGAAGTGAAGCAAAAATCCATTGTTTAAAATGATTATCCTCCTTATTATTTTCCACAAACTCCATATATCTTGAGAATCAAACGAGTTCCCGTGTATATATTTTCAAGTGTCAAAATATTTAAAATACTTTTATATTTTCACATATTTCAAATTCCAACATTTATTATTATAAAATAAATTTTTGAAACAATAGAACACTCAATAATGAAAACTGGATTGGTATATAGAGAGTGTAACGTACAACATCAGATGACAATATTGGAAAATGTACATTCATTACACTGAAAGCAAGACAATTGAGGTAGGGATTACAATGTGGGGACGATTATGTTTAATTTAGGTGGAGACATAGCAAACGCTAGTCATTCTTGTAATTTAGGAATCCTAATAATCAGCTTCCAAGAATAATAATTGTCCGAGTTTGAAATGCTTGATTTTTTTTTTTTTTTTTTTTTTATCCCTAACTTTTGCATGGACTGCTCTTCCAAGTTTTCAATCCATCGGGATGCTCTAATTTTTGCCTAGGTCGCCTTTTCAGGTTTTCAACCTAGCGAGCCCATTTTTTTTAAGCATAATATTTTTTGACTGCATCTGAATTTACTGGAAGTGGAAGGTCATCTCCATCCATTTCTGCAAGTATTAGAGCTCCCCCAGAAAAAACTTTTTTCACAACATATGGTCCTTCGTAATTCGGGGTCCATTTTCCACGAGCATCCTTTTTTATGGGCAATATTTTCTTTAACACTAAGTCCGCTTCTTGAAACTCTCGAGGACGAACTTTTTTCTCGTATGCCTTTTTAAGTCTTTTTTGATATAGCTGACCGTGACATAAAGCTATCATTCTTTTTTCTTCTATGAGATTTAACTGGTCAAATCGTGATTGAACCCACTCAGCCTCTTCCAGTTTTGTTTCCATCAAGACTCTGATCGAGGGAATTTCAACTTCAATGGGAAGTACCGCTTCCATTCCATACACCAATGAGAAAGGAGTTGCCCCTGTTGAGGTACGAACAGAGGTTCTATAGCCATGTAATGCAAAGGGAAGCATTTCATGCCAATCTTTATATGTCTCTACCATCTTTTGTATGATCTTCTTGATATTCTTGTTTGCTGCTTCTACAGCTCCATTCATTTTTGGACGATATGGCGAAGAATTATGGTGCTGAATTTTGAAACTATCACACAACTCTTTCATCATTTTATTATTCAAATTTGTCGCATTGTCAGTGATTATCTTATTTGGTAAGCCATATCGACAAATCAATTCTCTTTTGATGAATTTGACAACCACGCTTCTCGTTACATTGGCATAAGAAGCGGCTTCAACCCATTTTGTGAAATAATCAATAGCTACCAAGATAAATCGGTGACCATTGGAAGCTTTAGGCTCGATGAGTCCAATAACATCCATCCCCCACATTGAAAATGGCCATGGTGATGTTAAAACATTCAAAGAGGTGGGCGCTACATGTATTTTATCCGCATATATTTGACATTTATGACATTTCTTGACGTAACTAAAGCAATCAGATTCCATAGTCAACCAATAATAGCCAGCCCTCAAGATTTTTCTTGCCATTGCGTGTCCATTTGCATGAGTTCCAAAAGAACCTTCGTGAACCTCTTGAATAATTTTCTCTGCTTCTGCTTGATCCACACATCTGAGGAGAACCATATCGTGATTTCTTTTGTAAAGCACATCACCATTTAAGAAGAAGTTCATTGAGAGCCTCCTTAAAACTCTCTTGTCGTTTTCTGAAATACCTGACGGATATTCTCTATTCTTAACATAGGATTTGATATCATAAAACCATGGTTTGCTATCAAGCTCTTCTTCTATCGATAAGCAATATGCTGGCTTATCCTTTTGTTGAATCTTTATGACCGACATATCCTGACCGTCACTTATTTTGAACATTGATGACAATGTGGCTAGGGCATCAGCCAATTGGTTTTCTTCTCGAGGAATATGGTGAAAAGTTATATGCTCGAAGTGTTCTAACAATTCTTTGATATGGGTATGGTACGAAATCAATTTGGAGTCTCGAGTTTCCCACTCTCCTCTTGTTTGATGGATGACCAAAGATGAGTCTCCATATACCTCAAGAACTTTTATCTTTGATTCAATGGCTGCTTTAATGCCCATGACACATGCCTCATATTCTGCAATGTTGTTTGTGCAATCAAAACACAATCTAGCCGTAAATGGAGTGAACTGGTTCTCTGGGGAAATCAAAATGGCTCCAATCCAATGCCCTAATGCATTAGAAGCACCATCAAACACCAAGGTCCATTTTTCATTATCAGATGATTCGATCTCTTCAAATAAAGTCATGATACCTTCATCGGGGAACTCACATTGCATTGATTGATAATCTTCTATAGGTTGTTGGGCCAAATACTCTGCTAGGGCGCTTCCTTTGATAGCTTTTTGTGTAACGTATACTAGATCGTATTCTGATAACAACATCTGCCAACGGGCAATCCTTCCAGTAAGAGCAGGTTTCTCAAAGATGTATTTAATTGGGTCCATTTTAGACACCAACCAAGTTGTATGACATAACATGTATTGCCTCAACCGACGAGCGGCCCATGCTAATGCGCAACATGTTCGTTCAAGCAGTGAATATCTTGTTTCACAGCTGGTGAACTTTTTACTCAAATAATAAATAGCATGTTCTTTCTTACCAGATTCATCATGTTGCCCTAGTACACAACCCATTGACTCGTCAAGTACTGTTAAGTACATGATAAGTGGTTTTCCAGGAATTGGAGGTACTAATATTGGAGGTTTTGACAAGTATTGCTTAATCTTTTCGAAAGCTTTTTGACAATTCTCATTCCATTCAACCTTTTGGTCTTTGCGCAACAACTTGAAAATTGGCTCACATGTAGCAGTGAGATGCGATATGAACCTGGCAATGTAATTCAATCTGCCCAAAAAGCCGCGAACTTCTTTTTCCGTGCGTGGAGCGGACATTTCTTGTATTGCTCTTACTTTATCTGGATCCACTTCTATCCCTTTTTGACTAACGATAAACCCAAGTAACTTGCCTGATCTTACACCAAAAGTACATTTAGCAGGGTTTAAACGAAGTTTGAACTTCCTTAATCGCACAAACAACTTTTGAAGGTTTACGACATGGTCTTCTTCGGTCCGAGACTTTGCAATCATATCGTCCACATAAACCTCTATTTCTTTATGCATCATGTCATGAAACAAAGTTACCATTGCCCTTTGGTAGGTTGCCCCAGCATTCTTCAATCCAAATGGCATCACTTTGTAACAGAAAGTCCCCCATTGTGTTATGAATGTAGTTTTCTCCATATCTTCGGGAGCCATCTTGATTTGATTATATCCTGAGAAACCATCCATGAAGGAGAAAAGAGAATACTGAGCAGTGCTATCTACTAGAACATCAATGTGGGGTAAAGGAAAATCATCTTTTGGACTAGCTTTATTTAAATCCCGATAATCAACACACATTCGAACTTTTCCATCTTTCTTTGGAACCGGAACAATGTTAGCAACCCATTGAGGATATTTTGCCACAGCTAAGAAACCAGCATCAAATTGCTTCTTGACTTCTTCTCTAATTTTAAGTGACATATCAGGCCTCATCCTCCTCAATTTTTGCTTAATTGGAGCACATTCAGGCTTGAGTGGTAGCTTGTGTTCAACTATGTTAGTGTCTAGCCCAGGCATATCCTGATATGACCATGCAAAGACATCCACATAATCAAATAAAAGTTTGACTAGCTTTTCTCGTTCACTTTCTTTCATAGACATACCAATTTTAATTTCTTTCTTATCATGTTCAGTCCCTAAATTGATCACCTCAACAGGTTCTTGATAGGGTTGGATTATCTTAGCTTCCTGTTCAATTAACTTTTCCAGTTCTGGGGGAGGCTCACAATTGTCTTCGCAATCCTCATCAGCGTGATTAATTGGGTTTTCAAAATTACAAGAAAGGGTTCTAGTGCTGCTATTTTCAACATATTCATTTTCGAATCTGCATTGTTTAAGTTAAGAAGAAAAAGGAAAAAAAAGAAAATATGAATAAAGATTGCTAAAAAAGAAAGAGAAAACGAAAATAACTGGAGAATTCAAAAATGCATTTATTAATAATAAGCATGGAATTGAAATACACGCGCCCTATTAGTTATCCTTATAGCCTTGGGCAGAGCAAAAGGAGTTAAAATACATAATTACTTTGAACATGAATTAGCAAACGCGGGAAACTCGATGATCTTCCAATTATTGAGACTAGTGCTTGGAGAACAAGGGTACACCAAATTGAGGGTATCATCATCAACATTATCCTCTTCCACAACAGCCACTTGATCAGCATATATTATTCCAGCGCTTTTGAAGGTTTGATGAATGTCACAAATATGGGTCTTTTGTGAATTTGGTACCCGATTTTTCCAACTAGCTAACTTGCTTTCTCGTTTTTCTTTTATAGCATTCTCTTGATCAGCTTTGGTAGGTACATATCCCAATCCATACTTATCCTTTTTTTCTGGTATTTCTATCAATTTCCCGAATTTAACAAAAGCTCCTCCTTCCAACTTGGATTTTGTAGACTTCAATGATGTGGTAGATAGTTTTGGTTCTTTTAACTGAAATCCTTCACCCATGAAGACAGCATTGGCAATTTCTAATGCTTGGAAGGAAGTCTCAATGGCCTCCTCTGCTTCTTCAATGTATCCCGTAGAAGATAGATGACTCACTATCATATCTTCTTCCCCAGATATTATCACCAGCTTATTGTTTACTATAAACTTTAGCTTTTGATGGAGGGTGGACGTTACTGCTCCAGCAGCGTGAATCCACGGTCTCCCTAAAAGGCAACTATACGCCGGCTTAATATCCATCACTTGGACGGTTATTCCAAAGGTATGGGGTCCGATTTGAATCGGAAGGTCAATCTCTCCAACAACTTGTCTTCTGGATCCATCAAAGGCTTTTACCACCATACTACTCGGCTTCAAACAAGCCCCGTCAACAAATAGTTTTGATAGTGTTGATTTTGGCATGACATTTAACGATGAACCGTTATCAACTAGCACTCGTGCAAGAATATGATCATGACACCTCACAGAGATATGTAGTGCTTTATTATGCTCCATCCCCTCAACTGGTAATTCAACGTCGCTAAAACTCAAACTGCTACTGGCTGTGATATTACCGACAACCCCATCAAATTGGTCGACAGTGATATCATGAGTTACATGAGCCTCATTTAAAATTTTCATCAGTGCCATTCGGTGCGCTTCAGAGTTTAATAACAAAGAAAGAATAGATATCTTGGAAGGGGTTTGGTTTAACTGATCTACCACCTTATACTCACTTTGCTTTATAAACTTCAAAAATTCATTAGCTTCTTCTGTAGGCACTGTCTTTTTGCAAATTTCTGGTCCTTTTATGGCATGATACACAGTCTCCTTCCCTTTTTCGCCCTGACCCTCTTTTTTCCTAAGTTGTTCAGGAGTGTATATTCGACCACTACGGGTCATCCCACCAATCCCTGAAATATTGGTGACATCAATATCTTCATGTTTAGAGCTATCGCCTGATTGGTGGTTGACTAAATGGGATGTGACTTCATAACTCCATGGTACCGCCTTGTTGTTTTCATAAGGAAAAGAAGTTGGTGTTTGGACAATTATTGCATTTTTTCCACTATGAATTGGCTTAGGATTCTCTTTTCTATAGAGAATTTCCAATGGTCTTGGAAAAGATCTATCATTTTTCATGCATGGTTCTATGGTCAATACGTGATTATCTTTTGTATACTGGTATATCTCTTCTTCAATGAGATTGACAGTAGTATCTCCGTGACCCGGCAAAGGATTATTCCCCACGTTGGGACCATCTTCCTTAAAGGTAAGCCATTTTGCATTGATCAATTCTTGTACCTTAGTTTTTAAGGCTTGACAATCTTCGATGGAATGCCCTACGGCTCCAGCATGGTATTCACATTTGGCGTTAGGATTATACCATTTTGGGAATGGTGGTTCTAGAGGTTTCATTGGCCTCAGGACTACCATTGAATTTTGGAGTAAGTGAGGCAATAATTGGCTGTACGTGACAGGAATTGGGTCAAAACGAGTTATCCTTTTTTGATTGACAGGTGGTCTATAGTGATTTGAGATAGGACTTGGGTTCCATTGACCTTGTTGGGAAAATGCGGTAGGTGGTGGTTGATAAAAAGGTGGTCTTGAAGGGTGATATTGAGGGTATGAAGCTTGTGTGGTTGCGGCCACATATGGATAAGGAATGTAAGGAGCTTGTGGTATCGGAGGCTGGAAGTTTGGGGGTCGATAAGAACTGCTGGGTGGAAAATAGGAGACTCTGGGGTTTACCATTACAGCGTTAGCGTCCCCTTCTTTCTTTTTTGTGAATGTCGGTTGGGGCCTTTTTATGCTAGTTGCTGGACATACGATCTTGCCACTCCGCATTCCACTTTCTATCCTTTCTCCTATCATGACAAGGTCAGAAAAGTTTGATGACATACTCCCAATCATCTTATCATAAAAAGGCGACTGGAGAGTATCCATAAACATACCAACCATTTCTTTTTCAGATAATGGAGGTTCTACTTGTGATGCCATTTCCCTCCACCGTTGGGCGTATTCTTTGAAAGCTTCGTTGTCCTTTTTCAATGCATTTTGCAATTGCATCCTATCAGGGGCCATGTCAATGTTGTACCTATATTGCCTCAAGAAGGCATCAGCCAAGTCTTTCCATGAACGAATACGACTTCGCTCAAGATGCATATACCAACTTAATGATGCCCCACTCAAACTATCTTGAAAAAAATGAATGAGAAGTTTATCGTTATGAGCATGAGAAGCCATTTTTCTGCAATACATAGTTAGATGATTTTTAGGACATGTGTTGCCTTTGTATTTTTCAAAGTCGGGAACCTTGAACTTTGGAGGGATAGTCACATCAGGAACCAAACACATGTCGAAAGCTTCGAGACCATATACATTATGCCCCTCAATTGCTTTGATTCGTTCCTCTAAGACATGAAATTTTTCTTTTGATTGTGTGTCATCCCCAATGTGAGATTGATACCAATTCCCATTAGCATCAAAATGGGGCATTTGAGGTACACTATATGGAATGTTTTCTGTAGGTATAGTGTTTTGGGGTGGCACATACCCCAGATGAGGAGGGATTTGTGATTGGTTTAAGTTTTGGGGGTTGACAGATGAGTGGTTTTGGTTATTTTCTGTAGGGTTGATGACTACAGGCGGAGTATAACCAGGCGGGAGACCATATATAGGAAATTGCATAGCTGCTGTGCGGAATTGTTGGTTAGTCGGGGTAAAACCCGGTGGGTGAGAAGGAGTAGTTTGGTGTTCTTCATTTACAATCGGAGGATCCCCATCCGTATTCTCCTTCCTTGCCAAAGCCTGTATAGCTTCCAGAATTTGATCGACCTTTTCCTTTAGTTGGTTGACATCCGCTCTTATCACCTCTTGGTTTTGCTCGAGTTCATCCATAATCTTAGAATTCGCGCGCGTTCGATAAGGGTGTCGGGGAATCAGCTTTATTGATTTTTTCTTGGCTTTTTATATAAAAAAAAAATAAATAAATAAATAAAATAAATTTTCTATGAGTATTAAAATATGAGTGTGATGGAAATGAAATCAATTAGTGAATTATGATAGTTGGATATTGGGGAATCATACGCCTTAGAACAAATTATTAGTGAAGAAAATATGAGGACTGGAAATCAAAATAGAAAACCTTCATTGATAAGAGAAAGAGTACATCATATTTAAATTAAAAAACTACATTAACTGTTGGATTTCAATCTTCTCTTTTGATAGGACAACCAATCTTCTCCTCCAATTCTTCCACCAAATTTTTGCAATATTCGACGAACTTGTAGACTTTGACTGGAGTATTCAACGGATGCATTACCGCATCAATCTCTCTTAGATGCTTTGGAATTTTTAAGACTGCTTGATTAGCAAGCATTGCCAATTTTGAAAAGCAGTCTTTCCAATGTCTTCCTTTATCTTCCAGCTCTTTATAAATCTCTTGATTCTTTAATTGACCTAGCAACATCATAAATATATCCTCCCAATATATGGTTTCGTCCTTTAGGTCACTATAGATCTTTTCTTGGTAATCAATGTAATTCTTCAGCTCACTAGAATTCTCCATTTCTATTTTTAGTGCGTCTTGATGTTTTGAGAGTAATTCTTCAACTTCTTCATTGTGCTGCCTCTCATTCCTTACTTGACTCTCATACTCAACTACCATTTCTTTCAGTTGTTTCTTTAAATCTTCAAACTCTTTTTTTATCTTCTTCTCTGAGCTTGCTGATTTTGTCCACAACTGCTTCCACATATAGGCCTCTTCGATAGCTGCATTCTTTTCTTGCCTTCGCACATCTAACTCTTCATTTGCACCTCTCAAACAATCTTGTATGTCAAGTTTATTTCCTTTTTCAACTTTCAACCTCTTGTTACTTCTTTCAATAAACTGACCTTTGCAAGTGTTTTCTGATCGTAAATTCTCATTCTCTTGGGAGACTTTTTCTAACTTCGCTTCTAGCTCTTTTTTCTCCTCTTCGGATTTCAACAATAATGCTTTGAGTTCTTCTATCTCTTCATTGGTAGCAAGAGTAGGTTCAGATATTTCCTGATCACTCGAAGGTGTACTGTGGAAAGGCAGCTTGATTTCTTGGACTCTATTTTTGAGCCATTGTCGGTAGGGTTCTTTTGTGCTGCAACTTCTACATCCAAGTAATTTTCCTTTTTTAATGACCTTTTCCCAAGCTCGACTTATCCTTCGCAACATCGGTGGGTCTGCCATACCCGTATTGTGCAAAATAAAAGCTTCCAATGACTTATCATCTGGTTTTTCCAACATAGGGTAGCCAAGCTGTCTCAAAGCTACCGATGGATTGTAATTAATACATCCTTTGGTTCCCATGAGAGGCACATTTGGGAAATCTCCGCATTGACATATTACTTCCTCCACCCCTTGTTCTCTATGATACCATGAAATTGTGTCCCCGGTAAGGCTAGCTATACTCTGAGCCCATTCACGATTATTCTTAATTCCAATATGATACCCTCTTTTGAACATATGAGATATAAACCAAGTATACAGCACTGGAGCACAACACAAAATTGTTCCCCCCTTCTTCTCATGCCGCATATGTAGAGAGTAGTAGACATCAGCAAGAATTGCGGGAACTGGATTTTGATTATATCTGTTAAAAGCTAAGAAGACATTGATGGCAGCAAAATCTACAAAATTATCAAGGTTTGGGAATAAAACAATGCCATAGATAATCAAAGCCAAAACATCTATAAAACTACTCCATTCTTTTTTAGCGGCTAAATCATGACACTTTTGCTCTAGATATTTCCTTGAAAAGCCATGAACAGCTCCTTTTTCCTCTTTTGTACTATCCAACTCTCTTACGTTGATTTTCAATACTTCAGATAATGCATCCAATTTCGGTGGTTGCCCAGTATATCGATAAGGATTTCCTTTCTCTAAGGGGTAACCCAATATTCGTTCAAATTCCTCTAATGTCGGGGCCAACTGAAAGTCTTGAAAGGTGAAACATCTTAAGAGAGGGTCGTAATACTGAGCCAAAGCTGTGAGGGCCCCTGTTTGCACATTTACTGCCAAGAGATTTAGGATCTTCCCATATTTGAGAAAGAAACTATCACGTTGTATAGTTTTCATTTGATTGCTGATGTCTCTTAAACTTTTCAAATCAAGTTGTTTGAATTTTAAAAGTAAAGTTTTTCTTCTTTCTGATCCCATTGTCTACTTTAATTTAACACGAGACTAAGATTCTTATGATTCCCCAACAATCCTGAAAATTGATGCAAAATGCCAATTTATTTTCAAAATAAACAATGTCATTAAATATGAATGCAATTAGGTAGAATGACAGTTGTGAATACATAACATTTTGAATGAATATATGAGGTATTTTTACTTATATAAATATTCTTATGATGAAATGGTCTATCGGCTTATGTAGTGAAAATCTCACAAGGGTAGCTCTATAGTTCTAAACACGGTTCCTAGAGCCAATAATCTTATTTTGGAGTATTGTCAACAATAATAGGTAAACTATTTGGAGTGACAATGCCCTCAATAAGATCAAACTCTATGTGAGATTTTCATGCTAACCAAACAAGATGTACATCCAGAAGGCTAACACTACACAACCTCGAAACTAAACTTAAGTTTTGTTCAAACCCGGGGTGTAAGGTTCCACTCATAAGTGTGTGTCTTAGTAAAAGTGTAGGGTGTGGAATAAGTATAATTTAATAACTTCATGACGATAATAAAATATATATACATAATAAATAAATAAATGAATAAATATATAAATAGCTGAATAAATAAATAAGAATAATCAACAAGCTTAAAAAATATTATAATGCCAACTAATACTTATTAAGAAATAATAAACACATAAAAGAAAAAAAAAACAAACAAAAATAAAAATAAAAATAAAAATAAAAATAAAAAGTTAAAAATTATGCACAATTAATTTATTAGGCCTGACTCTCTAAAATGTCCCCAGTGGAGTCGCCAGCTGTCGCGGCCTAAAATTTCGAGTGTTTCTCGAATTCAATGGAGTCGCCACCAAAATTTATTTTAGAATAGGGAAAATATTGGGAAACCCTTAAAAGTAAAAATAAATGGTCTTTGAAACCAAATTTGAGTTCGGGAGTCGATTATGCGTAGGGAAGGTATCAGCACCCTACGACATCCGTCAAAAACGGTTACCTATAATTAATTGTGCAAGATTAATTTTAACTTAAATATATTTATTTTTTATTATTAAATATGAATAATAATTATTGCTATATTTAAAATATGATCTTTAAATAAATATGTACTTAACAAATAAAGGACAAAAAAAAAAAGAAATTTTTATTTATGTGCTTGACAAGAATGTGATCTTGCTCCTACGTATCTCCCGGTGCGATGGAGAAATCAAAGCTACGTAGTTCTTGGTAAAAAATACGGATGTGTTAAGTGTGTTTTAAAGAAAATTTATCTTGTGATAAAAAAAATGTTTTGACAAAAATAGAAGAAATAAAAGAGTTTGATTTGAGCAAATATTTTATAATATGAGTTTTAGGATGATCAAGTTGTACCATTTGTGTCCCAAAACTCAAGGAATAAAGAAGATGTCACATCTAATTTAATCCTCTAAAAATATATTTTATTACTCTTGATTTTTAAATCGAGTTTCAAAACTACCAAGTAGTACAACTTGTGTTTTAACAACTCAAAGATAAAAAAGAGTTACATCTAATAAATAAATTGCTTTTAGATTAGTTCATTAAAATAAATGAATGACTAAATAAATAGATTAAAATAAAATAATATAAAATAAATAAATAAAGAGAGTTTTAGAACTATCAAGTTGTACTACTTGTGTTCTAACAAACTCAAAAATTAAAAGGAGTTGCATCTAATAAACAAATTGATTTTAGATTAGTTCATTAAAATAAATAAGTGAGTGAATAAATAAATAAATGAATAAATAAAATAAATGAGTAAAATAAATAAATAAAATAAAGGGAGCTCTAGAACTATCAAGTTGTACCACTTGTGTCCTAACAACTCAAAAATTAAAAGGAGTTACGTCTAATAAATAAGTCGATTTTAGATTAGTTCATTAAAATAAATAAATTAATGGATAAATAAATAGATAGAAATAAAATAATATAAAATAAAATAAATAAGATAAATAAAATAAATAAATAAAATAATAAAGTAAATAAAATAAATAAATAACATAAGTAAATAACATAAATAAATAAATACATAAATAAAATAAAAAGAACTCTAGAACACCACTTGTGTACTATCAACTCAAAAATTAAAAAGATGTTAAATCCAATTAATCTTTAATAAAATATTTTATTTGTGTTTTTTTATAATTGATATTTGTGTTTTATTTTAAAACTTGATATATGAATTTTTTTTTAAAACTTGATATTTTTTATTTTTTTATTTTTTCGCCTAACTCTACATGGGCTGAGTTTAAATAACATGTTTAGTTTTTTTTTACTAACTCTAAATGTGTTTTTTTAAAAACTTGATATGTGTGTTTTTTTTTAAACTCTTAATGGGCTGAGTTTGAACAAATCAATATACTTTTTGTTTAAAACCCAAGCCCAAACTAACATAAGAAAAGAGGACCAAAACAAAACACAATAGAAACCCTAGTTAGAGGGGGAGGCGGCCGCTTGGCTTCAGACAAAACAAGGGACCTTTTTCTTCTTCTTTGTTCCACTCTCTTTTCCATTCCCTGTTCCTTATTCCATTCTTTGTTTTGAAAGTTGAAGGGGAAATATGGGTGGGTAAATCAATGGAACAAAAGGAAAATGAAGAGGAATAAAGAAGTAATGAGGGCGACCACCATGCCAAACGGCGGCCTTAGCGCCAACGGCGACCTTAGCGTCACCAGCGACACAACCTCGATGATGGTGACACTGCCAGTGACGACCATGGCAACGGTGGCATCGACAATAGCAGCAATGAAGAAGACAGGTTCGGATTTATTTTTGTTCATTAAATAAAAGTTTATATATTTTTTTTTAAAATAAAAGAGTGATTTTGATGATGATGATAAATAGCAAGGTATATATATTGAAGAAAAAATACCTTAATATTGTTGTTTGTTCCTAAAAACTCCTTCTGATTTCTTCCTTTTTTCGTTTTTTGTAAGTGTGTTTTTCAGTAGAGTTAATTTCAGATCCTCTCCCTTTTTTGAAATTTTATAGGGTGTATTTATAGAGTTTTTTATATGTTTAGTTGCTTTCTTTGTCTGCCTTGATCCTTCTCTATCAATGTCCTGTTTGGTGTTCTGATTTATTTGCTCATCATCTGCGTTTTTCTGCATCTTTGATGCTTTCATTATTTGTTTTGATCTGAGCTTTGCTGAGCTTTTATTTGTCATTTAGTTTCTGTTTTTTTAAACTCAAAGATTTGTCTCTTTGTTAACTATGATATGTACAATGGCTGATTTATGAAAGTTATCTCTTTATGTTTCTGCAATTAGTTACAAG